>VXBD01006613.1:111515-139952 GCA_013399975.1 Indicator maculatus
ACTCTCAATCCCCTCATCCAGGTTGTTGATAGAAATATTGAACAAAACTGGACCCAGTACTGATCCCTGAGGAACACCACTGGCTACAGGTCTCCAAGTTGACTCTGTGCCACTGATGATGACCCTCTGAACTCTGTTGTCAAGCTGGTTTTCAATCCACCTCTCAGACCAACCATCTATGCCACATTTCCTGAGCTTTTCTATGACGATGTTATGGAGACAGTTACTGGAGGCAGTGATTTATATGCCTGTGCCCCCACCATGAGACCTAATATTTTTCCATATGGAAAGGTTACCAGCCTCTTAGGAGAGGCAGAAACATGTAATTTACATAGTAAATAAGCCTGAGTAGAGGAAGGCAGCACACATGAAAAAAGGTGCACGTTTACAACAAAGGAGCATTATTGGTTGTTACCCCTAGGTGGTATTTCAGTCTGCTCACACCAGCAGTCTGGCTTACATTTCTACATGTAGTTCCTCGTATTGCCCGTTCATGGGGGCTGCTATTTGTCATTGGAGCTATGGCAATTAGACCCAAATTGTACTAAAAAATTAGTATATGTAGAAATGAGTATTCGTAGGCATGCAATAAAAGAATGTTAGTGTTTTAAAAGAGCAGTTTAGCTTCTACAGACAATCACAGAATGTTAGGGGCTGGAGGGGACCTCCAAAGATCATACAGTCCAACCCCCCTGCCAGAGCAGGATCACCTAGACCAGGTCACACAGGAACTCATCCTGGCAGGTCTTGAATATCTCCAGAGAGGGAGACTCCACAACCCCCCTGGGCAGCCTGCTCCAGGGTTCTGTCACCCTCACAGGGAAAAATTCTTTCTCCGGTTTCCAATTAACTTCCTATGCCTCAACTTCCACCCACTGCCCCTTGTCCTGTCATTGGGCATCACTGAGCAGAGCCTGACTCCATCCTCTTGGCACTCACCCTTTACATCTCTATAAACATGAATGAGGTCACCTCTCAGTCTCCTCTTCTCCAAGCTAAAGAGTCCCAGCTCCCTCAGTCTCTCCTCCTAAGGAACATGTTCAGAACATGTTCCACTCCCTTCATCATTTTCATCGCTCTGTTCTGGAGTCTCTCAAGCAGTTCCCTGAGGTCCTTCCTGAACTGACAGGCCCAGAACTGAACACAATACTGCAGATGCAGCCTTATCAGGGCAAAGTAGAGTATCAAATATTCTGTAAATTTGGGTGCCCAATTTTCAAAGCTCAGAGCCTGATTTTTTTCCCTGTGCTCACACCACAGCTAGCAATTTTAAATGCAGCTGTGAACGTTCAGCCCTTTTCTAATCCAGACCCAGATGTCTTCTGTTGGGCTACAAGAAAATGAAAAATGACAGAAGCAGGGACAGCATCAATCTCTCCAGGGCAGCATTCAATTTCCTGAGGTCCCCTGCCTTATTTGCTGCACATTTTATAACTCCTGGAGCTACTGAAGCAGGAGCCACACTGACGTGTACTAGACCAGCTACATAACCCTGAAACTCTCTTTAATTAGATTATTCCCTTCCTGTTCATTTCCATTTATTTAGCGCAGAGAAAGAGCCATCGTCAGAGAATACCACAATGCAAACACACCAGGGTGCACATGAGCCCTCATTCTAGCATTTCCCAGCTATTGAGAGCCTGCAAACTCTGCTTTGTTTTACCACATGCTATCTAAGTCTTCTCTAGGACATCAACACACTAACATCCTAGGGGCATCTCCATGCAAAATATTGAAAATGCATCTTCATAAAAGGCCTTTTTCGTTCTTATTTTAAACTTTTTTTTTTCCAGAGTTATGCTCTGGAAGGGAATTATCTTGTGGTGAAAGCCTAAGGCAAAGAAATAGAATCATAGAATTGTCAGGGTTGGAATGGACCTCAAGGATCATCAAGCTCCAACTGCCCTGCCATGGGCAAGGACACCTCACACTAGATCAGGTTGCTCAGAGCCACATCCAGCCTGGCCTTAAAAACCTACAGGGATGAGGCTTCCACCACCTCCCTGGGCAACCTGTTCAGTGTCTCACCACCCTCATGGCGAAGAACTTCTTCCTAACATCTAATCTCAATCTCCCCTCCTCTAGCTTGGATCCATTCCCCCTAGACCTATCATGACCTGACTCCCTAAGTCCTTCACCAACTTTCTTGTAGGCCCTGGTCTGCAGAGGACAAGGACTGGCAATATGGTAATGGCAAGGACAGGGCTACCCTACACACTGATCTGAACTATTTGATTGACTGCATCAAACTATATTCCAGTACAGCCCAAAGCAGTCTTACACAACTGGGAGCAGTGTACTCCAACTGTGTCTGTAAAATGGATGTATCCAGGAGACGATGTATGGATGACAGCAGACTGGCAGTCCATCATGAGAACCCAGCACTACACACAATGTGCTTGGATGAGGTTGCAACCAACAAGCAGCATGGGAAGATAATGTGGTAGGTGGGGATAGTAAGATGGATATTGAAACACCACACAGAGTCCTTTGTATACATCTTTATAGGAGGAGAAGTTTTAAAAGGCACAGACAGACCCCACAGAAACAAGATAATTTCTGTCAAAGTGACAGAAATTGCAGTTGTTACTTGGGATAAAGGCATTATAGTTTTTAAAAGAGATCAAATTACACTGAATCAGCATTTTTTTTCTGGAGGAAATAAGATTGGTAGCAGAAGTCACTTCAATTTGGGAAAGAAAGGCATAGAAAAAATACAAATGTGATAAGATAATTTTTTTTCCAGTGGGATGGTAACTAATCAAGGGAACATATCACCACCAAGGATAGTGGTAGACTTTCTGTCCCTTTGAATTCACAGCTTGGATTCCATCTGGAGGATAGGCAATAGTCCAACACAACATCAATATCAATGATCCACAGGATGATCTAATGATCCCTTTCGGCCTGATATTCAAGGAACCGAAGTGCACAGGAGTTCTGCTATTGACATAACCAAAGGCAGGATTTCATCTTCTGTTCCCAAGGCTTTAATAATGGAAGAGGTATTAGTTACCTCTGCTCAAATGAATGGAGGCAGAGTGACAAGCAGTACTGTGGAGCAAAGCTGCCAACAGAAAGCAGCAGCAATGATGCAAGTTGAAACCACCTTCTTCTTTTTTTCCCCCTTCTTCTTCTTCTTTTTTTTTTATTCTTTTTTTCCCCCTGAGAATTTTCTGCATTTCAGCTGCACAGCCTCTTGAAGCACATCTGTGTGGTCAGTTCTAATTATAGAACACTTCTGGGACAGAACTCCATATACAGCAGGAACCAGGGCTGCAACACAGGCTTTGGAAAGCAGCAGATGAGAGGAGATCCTAGTGATCCAGATTTTGCTGAAAGAATGGAAGCAGTTTTTGGCAACTGAAGGCGAGTGAAGTTGTCAAAGATGGGGCAAATTGAAGGTCATCTGTGTTCTCACTGAAGGGAAGCAGGATTAACAGCAGTGGATAATTCTGGGCTTTGGAGATGACTGCATCTCTGTCAATGAGCCAAGAGAAAAGATAGATTCTTCTGCTTCAGCGGGGTTGACTACTGCCTGAACTTCAGAAACTGGCTTGTTTGTATAGCTGCATTTAGATGTCTTGCCAGAAGTGAGGCTGCTGGCTATGTACTGGTTTCTTTTAATAAAGACATGCTCAAATGTTACAAATCTGCAAATATTTCTTTCCTCTCTCTCTCTCTCTGCAGCATACTCTGCACATAAAAGGCTGATCAGTTACTTAACCTCTTCCAGATTAAGAAGAGCCAGACAGATTTGGTGGAGTGGGCAAAATGGCTGGGCTGGATGATTTTGGAGGTCCTTTCCAGCCTGGATGATCCTATGATTTTCTATAATTAAAATATTCTAGGTTCAAAGGTGAGGTACAGCAAATACTCCAATAGTGCTGTAGATACTAAAAGCATAGTTTTAGTTTTCCTGGCTTCATTTAGATTTGCATTTTGAAACACTGGCTTGTGAAATGCAAGAAGTCTGTCTAAGGGGCAAACATGATCCAGTAAAATGTGGACATCTCTCCAAGATGAATGCACACCTACAGGCAGGTTCCCAAACATACAATTGTTTGGAAAATCTGTGAAGGATTTCAATGGTAAATATTTAAAACATTTTGAACAGTATGTACAGCGAATCCATCAGAATATTCAAGCAATAATGGTTCATGTCATTCTTTAGCTCTTTGAAAATACCAGTTCTTCCTGTCAGTATGGATTAAATAAAATAAAATTTAAAAAACCATAAATGAGCAGGTACCAGGCTATCAACCCTCCCTGATACGTGCCATTGTCATTCAGAAGATCCTTATATTCACACAAAATCACACGCAGAAACATTCAGGTTGGAAAAGAACCCTAAGGATTACCAAGTCCAACCAATAACCCTATTCTACAAGGTTCACCCCTAAACCATATCCTCAAGCACCACATCCAAATGACCTTTAAACACATCCAGGCTTGGGGACTCAACCACCTCCCTGGGCAGCACATTCCAATGCCTGACCACTCTTGCTGTNCCCTTCCCCACCTTCATTGCCCTCCTCTGCACTGGCTCCAGCACCTCCACATCTCTTGTATTGAGCTGTCCAAAACTGGGCACTTCAGAATATTTTGTGCTTTGGCTCTGAAGGCCAGTGTGAAAAGTATTTAGTAACTCCAGATGGCACTAGCAGCTTTTAGGAGGTCACTGATAGCACCCAACAGCTAGCAAATAAGCAATATATGAATACTGAATCATAGAATTGTTTCATTTGGAAAAGATCTCTAAGATCATCAGGTCCAACCCACCACGGCCATTAAACCATGTCCCAAAGTGCCATGCCTACACATGTTTTGAACACCTCCAGGGACAGTGATTCCAGCAGCTCCCTGAGCAGCCAGTTGCAATGTTTGAGGACTCTTTCTGCAAAGAAATTTTCCCTGATATCCAATCTAAACCTCCCCTGGTGCAATTTGAGGTCATTTCCTCTTGTTCCGTCACTTGATACTAGGGAGAAGAGACCTCACTACGACCTCAGCTCTCTCTAGAGAGAGCAGCTACCATAGATATATTGATAGATGCATTGTACATTAGTGTAGTAGCTGGTCTCATTAAAATACACCTGCATGCTGCTTTCCTAAAATGATCCTGGGATGTGTGAGCAACTGTCTGGCCGTAGATGGCACCAAACAACCACGAGCAGAGCAATCCCTTCTCCTTGCTGGAGAATCCAGGCTGAGGCTGCTGGGTTGCAGCTGCACCCCGGGGTAGCCTCAGCAAACAGACTGCTGTGAGAAGCTAGAAATTTCACAACTTCTTCTTCTAAAGCATGATTCTGTATATCCTGTATATCCTGTATATTCTGTATATATAAAATGAAACAGCCTTTATGAGCTTCACAACTGTTTCCTTACAAGGAGAGACTGAGGGAGCTGAGGCTCTTTAGTTTGGAGAGGAGGAAACTGAGAGGTGACCTCATTCATGTTACAAATATGTAAAGGGTGAGTGCCAAGAGGATGGAGCCAGGCTCTGCTTGGTGGTGCCCAATGACAGGACAAGGGGCAATGGGTGGAAGTTGAGGCATAGGAAGTTCAATGGAAACAGGAGGAAAAAAATTTTTCTTTGTGACGATGACAGAACACTGGAACAGGCTGCCCAGGGGGGTCGCGGAGTCTCGTCTGGAGATATTCAAGACCCACCTGGATGCCTTCTGGTGTGATCTGGTCTAGGTAATCCTGCTCTGGCAGTGGGGGGTTGGACTGGATGATCTTTGGAGGTCCCTTCCAGCCCCTAGCATTCTGTGATTCAGTGATTCTGTGATTCCTGTTCAAATCCCCCATGGTATTTTTTTTTTTGTTTTGTTTTGTTTTAAATACAGCAGCCCAAAAAAATCCCCAAACAAAAACCACACACACACAAAAAACCCACCCCAAAAAACCCCAAACAAACAAACCAAAACAAAACAAAAAATCACTGCCACTGTCATGGATGCGCTCAAAGGAGCACAGGAAGGGGCCACTGCTGCTTGGAAGACCAAGCAGTTGGAATGGGCTGTTGTACTAATTTCTGCTTTTGCAAGCAATTAGGTAAAGTAATCCTATTCATAAACTGATGAAGCTCCATCTTAAAATCTGGGATTTACCCCTACATCAGTTACCAGGATGGTATTTTGCTCCTGTGCTTCTCTGAAGCTTAGAAAGGTTTTTATTTCCAGCCTAGATTAATTTCTGAGCATATTATCCTTTTATCATTCCTGCACCACTGTTGTGTTTTATCTCAAATAGTTCTTCTCCCTCCTTGGTATTTCCTGATCAACAGAGCTTCCCCTCAGTCCCATCAGACAGACTTTGTGACTCCCAGCCACGTGGTCACAGGCTTGGGAGAAGACTGCACTTTTAGTCTTCACCTCCCTACCCTGAAGTCATCCTTAGAGCTTTTCCCTCTTAGGCTGCCAACAAAATGCCCAGCTGCCACTGGGGCTAGAGCACTGATGTCTGGATAAAGGGCTTATAAAGACATCATCTTGCCAAGGGCCATCCAGAGGGCATGAGCTGGGTGAGGTTAGGGGAAAGATAAGTAAGGAGTAAACAGGTGAGGAAAGAAGTGAGGGGGTGGGATCTCTGGAGAACAAGCAATGGGGTTGAGCAGTGGTGCAGACAGTTCAGGGCAGGCTGTGTCTCTTGACTAACTTCCTCCTTGGTTCAAGAGAGACAAGAGAACTACTGAAGAGAGTCCAACAAAGGGCTACAAAGGTGATTATGGGACAGGAGCATCTCTCATATGAGGAGAGGCTGAGACACCTGAAGAGAAGACTGAAAGTGGATCTTACGAATACTTATAAATTCTAAATGGCAAGTGTCAAGAGGCTGGGGCCAGGCTCTTCTCAGTGGTAGCCAGTAACAGGACAAGGGGCAGTGGGCACAAACTGGAACACACAGAGTTCCACATAAACATAAAGAAAAACGTTTTTGCTTTGAGGGTGATGGAACTCTAGAACAGTCTGCCCAGAGAGGTTGTGGTCTCATTCTCTGAAGACTTGCCAAATTTGCCCTTTCAAAACTTACCCAGACATATTCCTGTGTGACCTACTCTAGGTGATCCTGCTCTGGCAGGGGTGTTGGACTAGATAATCTCTGGAGGTCGCTTCCAACCTCTACCATTCCGTCTTCAACATTCTGTGATTCTGTGACTGGCTTTGGAGGTTTCTGCCATTGTCTGTTATGAGCATACCAGGGAAGATACCAAGCACTATGGACCACACATGAGGTGAAGGCTATTGCTTGTTGTTCTGGAATCTTGTCTTTGGACTCATCAGTCTGCTCCAGCTTGCTAGCTGGCAGCTCTCCTGACTTGCTGGTGTCCCACAACTGTGTGCACCTTGGTGCACACCCATTCCCCAAACCTGGCTGTTAGACTGGATCCTTCAGCACTTCTTAGAGTACCTTCCTTCAAATCATTTGTTTTTCTTCAAGCACAGCATGCTGTTATTCTTGATCACACCTTCTCCTTCCTCCTCCTTCAGCTACGGCCACCATGAAACTCTCCTCACCCTTCCTTCCTTCCTTCCTTTGAAAGAAATCTTCATTTCATCTAAGCTCAGCTGACAATTCTCTGACCACATTTTGCTCCTGTTTTCAAGAATGAAACCATTCCAGCTTCTCCACATGAGACATGGTTATCAAGTCACCTCTGAGCTTCCTTTCAGGAAAGGGTTTTCCTAATCTCCAAATTTGTTTCTGTCTCTTCTCAAGGCCTGTGCAGTTGCTTTCTCAGCTGGGCTGCATGAGGGACAGGTTTGTTTTCTCACTCACAGGCCACCTCCCTCCTGAGGTGACCTTTTCTTCCTGATGGCAGCAGAAGAAGCAGTGCATCATGATTTATCTTCTCCCTTATGTTTCCTTCTCCCTGGAGCCCCTAATTTCCAGCATGTCCTCTCACACTGAAAATGTGTAGAAATACCTAGATTTTTCTTTTATAGATGTTAGAACAAATCCTACTGCATCAGGACCATTTATAAAGCAAATACAGAGCTCTAAGTAGATGATTCCCAGTGCATGTTTCCAATGCAATCTTTGAGCATCCAAACTCTCGTCAGCACAGACTTTGTGACTCACCCTATGAATCATCAACATAAAGGATGAATAGTCTTGGAGTAGAAACTGAATGCTGGGAGACCCAGCAAAACCAGCCTGGTTGCTCAGAGGTCTCCATTCTAATCTAGCTTAAGACCTGCTCGTGAATGTCTGCCTTTTAAATTTCACCAGATAAAAGCTTTTAGATCTAAATATGCAAATATTTTGTGTATATAAATATTTGCAACCACATAATGTAAATAATATAAAATATAAACATTTCAAATTTGTGGAAACCCAAATAGATGCTTTTGACATGTTGTTGTTGTCCAAACTGTAACCAAGTCAAAGCAGTGACATTTCACTTAAGAAGATCTACCTTCTATAAAACCATGACATTGATTATTTGTATTTTTAGCCTCTACCTTTCTACTGCTGTAGTCTTATGGAAACCATTCCAGTATTTTGTCTTAGGTTATTTTTGTGTATTCCCCTCTCTATGTTTATTGATGCAAATGAATACATTGAAATATTAGTGTTAGTGCTTGTAAGATCTCTTTGTATATTTCTTCCAAAGTCCTTGTTATGAAATCTCTAGACAAGCACATTTGAAAATATTTAAATTTAGTCAGCACCACTTTGCATTCTTCTCTTTTAATTCTAGAAAAATGAAAGAGAAAGCTTCTGTGCCAGCTGAAAAATTGTTGCTCTGGTTTGTATTTTGTTGTTTCCCTACACAGGCTGAGCAAAGAGCTGGTTCTCTGAAGTCTGAGGAGAAATTCTGAGCCTCATTCAAGAACTTCACCCAAAAGCTTTTAGGCAGCAGCTTTAGGGAGTCCCCCCTGCCACTGTGGCAGTGAGTGTTTGGGGCTGTAACACACATCCCTTGGTGCCTGCCACATTCACCACTGCCCATGGCACACTCATGGCTATTTCATCTTCACCTTCCCTTTACCAAGCAGCCATAAATCCAATTCTATTTCAGTTACTAATCTTTCAGTTCTAATCGATGGGCAACTGAATATGAGCAAGCAGTGTGCCCAGGTGGCCAAGAAAGCCAATGGCATCCTGGCTGGGATTAGAAATGCTGTGTCCAGCAGGAGCAGGGAGGTGATTGTCCCCTTGGACTCAGCTCTGGGGAGGCCACGCCTCAAGCACTGTGTCCAGTTTGGGGCACCTCAATACAAGAGATGTGGAGGTGCTGGAGCCAGTGCAGAGGAGGGCAAGAAAGCTGGGGAAGGGCCTGGAGAATAAATCTGATGAAGAGTGACTGAAGGAGCTGGGGATGGTTAGTTTGGAAAAGAGGAGGCTGAGGGGAGACCTCATTGGTCTCTACAACTACCTGAAAGAACATTGTGGAGAGGCTGCTGCTGGTCTCTTCTCACAGGGAATTAGTGATAGAACAAGAGGTAATGGCCTCAAGCTGTGATTGGGTAGGATTAGACTGGACATAAGGAAAAAAAAAATTCACAGCAAGAGTGGTCAGGCATTGGAATGTGCTGCCTAGGGAGGTGGTTGAGTCACCAACCCTGGATGTGTTTAAAGGTTGTTTAGATGTGGTGCTTGGGAGTATGGTTTAGGGGTGAACTTCGTAGAGTAGGGTTCTAGGTTGGACTTGGTGATCCTGAGGGTCTTTTCCAACCTGGATATTTCTGTGATTCTGCGGTTCTGTGATTTATAATTTTTGGATTTTCATCCTGTTTGGATGCAAGATGATTCACCACATGGTTTTCCTGAGCATCCAGAGAGCTGCAAAGAAATCATCATGCCTAGGTTTAGTATTCTAATCACTGTTTAATGATACGTGTGCCTTTACTTCTCCCCTACTCTACAGCTTTTCTATCCTCAGCCCTTAATTCTGATCTTCAGGGTGTATTTAAGCCCTACAACATGTAGCAGGTTGCAAAGCAGTTACTGTGTAGCTTGGCAATAATTGCATTACCAGTCTTGTTTTCTCTCTGCAGTTACTACTTATGATATCTGTATCAGGCATTTCCCTGGAGAGCCTAATTGATATTGATGTTATTGATGGCTTGGGAGCCCTGCCTCTCTGTTGTGGCAAGGCATTTTACTCTCAGGTTGCACCAAATAGTAATTATAATTTTTAGTGTATTGAATTTTAAATGACATAAATGAAGGCAGATTATTTAAATCACTTTGCCTGGCTTGGTGAAATAGAGTTCCTATGGCTAGCTCACAACCATCACTGGAGTGGATTTGGAGGAGACATCACAATGCAGGCTGAAACCCATGGGCTAGCTCACTCCAAAATCACTGAAGTGGATTTTGGACAGACGTCAAGGTGTGGCCACAGTGACCCTGAATGGTTGCCCATTCAGAATCATGCAGTGCACTCCAGCAGTTTCCATATGAGCTATAAACATTTTGGGTTGTTTCTTTCTTGTCACTTTGCACAACGACAGCCAGTAGCTGGGATTTTTTTCCTGGACTATCATTGCTAATGAAACATCATAACAAAAAGCTTGCTACTTTATAGAATCATGGAACAGTTTGTGTTAGAACAGACCTTTAAAGGTCATCTAGTGCACCCCTCCTGAAACAAGCTGGGACATCTTCAATTAGATCAGGTTGTTCAGAGCCCCATCCAACCTGACCTTGAATATTCCCAGGGATGGGACATCAACCCCTCTCTCTGGGCAACATGTTTCAGAAGCTTCAGAAAGCTTTGCTTAACCTGAACAGCAAAATTCACAGCATGATGTGAAAATGCTGGGAACTGTTTTCATTCTCATGTACTCTGGATGTGAATTTAAGCAGCGGCTGCTTTAACTGAAATGTTAAAACAAATCCTAAAGGCTTTCTGCTGTCAGTTGGCTTTGTAACATTCCTGATCTTTTCACCAAATTGTCCACAAAAATCTAAGCAGGTAGACAAAACCCTGTCCAGCTAAGAGAAAGGGATATGCTCAGATATACTTAAATATTCCATTACAGCATTTTGGACTAAAGTTACCTGCCAGCATCTTTCTAAGTTAACATAGCTTTGAGGACAAACATGTATGAGCTTAACTTATTCCTGCTGTGTTAGAGCATTCATATATAATCTCTCACTCCTGTTAAATGAGACAAATTCTTTAAAAAGTAGTATAATACTAAGGGGAAATATTAAGCATTAATCCATTTTTTATAATTGATAGCTCTGTCCCCAGTAC
Source organism: Indicator maculatus (assembly GCA_013399975.1). Taxonomy (NCBI): domain Eukaryota; kingdom Metazoa; phylum Chordata; class Aves; order Piciformes; family Indicatoridae; genus Indicator; species Indicator maculatus. Next base: position 122,734 of record VXBD01006613.1, read on the forward strand.
AGAGGAGAAATGCTAAAATATGTTGATTAAACGCTGGCCTATGTTGGGCAACTCTGTGAAGCAGCTGAAAAGCATATAATTAAAGGTGAATTCTTCAACCTAAAGCAACCAAGCAAGCCCTGCAAGGAGCTGCAAAACTTGGGAAAGTTCACTGACATTGGATCCATACTCAGGCTGAAAGCAGTTACAGGTCCTGCTTCTTTCAGCTGAGCTGTGGTTATGTTAAAGTACCACTGATGCATAGAATCAGTGCAACTAAAGATCACAATTGAGCCCTTTTTATGTATGACAATTATCACAGAATCACATAGAATCACAAAAAATTTAGGGGTTGGAAGGGACCTTGAAAGATCATGTAGTCCAACCCTCTTGCCAGGGCATGATCACCTAGAGTAGGTCACACAGAAATGCATCAGGCAGGTTTTGAATGTCTCCAGAGAAGGAGACTCCACAACCTCTCTGAGCAGCCTGTTCCAACATTCTATCACCCTCAAAGTGAAATAGCTTTTCCTTATGTTCACATGGAACTTTCTATGCTCCAGCTTGCACCAGTTGCCCCTTGTCCTTTCATTGGGCATCCCTGAGAAGAGTCTGGTCCATCCTCCTGACACTCTCCCTGCACATATATATAAACATGAATGAGGTCACCTCTAAGCCAAAGAGCCCCAGCTCCCTCAGCCTTTCCTCATGAGGGAGATGTTCCTTTCTCTTAATCATCTTTGTGGCTCTGCACTGGACTCTTTCAATCAGTTTCCTAAACAAGCAGTGATTAAACAGCTACATCAACAGACATCATGCAGGCATTCACAGTGCAGTAAAACTGCTGGTGTGTGTCTAAGGAAAGCATTGCTTTTCTCATAAAGCAAATCTCTAAATGCATTTGCTTTGTGTGGGAGCTCCTCCACTCCTCTTCCCATGAGACACAGAGGGGAAAATGAAAATGTGGAATGAAATGCATCACAGTTGAGAAGACATGGCAAGTTTTTTTTTCTTGGCTTCTTGTTAGAAATGCGATTAGCCTTCCAAACTGTCACTTACTTCCTTCAGTGGGTAGCATGGAGGATGTAAAAACTTAGAGTGCTCAAGTAGAGCCCCAAAAGATGGCAAATGTTAGGGAGGTTTTCCCCAGAACCATTTAACAGTTCATGGGACTTCTGCAGCACCTCAGCCCAAAACGAGGGTGATCCCAGCAAAGTCTGAAATCAAAAGCAGTTGCTTTCAGTGAGCTGAGCTGATCACAGGAAGAATAATATCTTTTTGATGATGCTTCCCCAGGGGATATTCATATGGGAATTATAGCTGTAACGTGGTACCATTTAGTGAAAGGGCAGTGGTTTACTTAAAAGATGTGAGACTGTAACTCAGGAATTACTCTTCATTGGCAGCTGGTTCTGAACTAAAGATTTGATGGAACTGAGTTTGAAAACCAGATGTTAATCTCTAGCATGTCTAATCTAGTACAGCAGGAAAAGACAAAAAGCATTAAAGTACAGAATGTGCTCAAATTAAACAGTATCACTAAAAGCATTTTTAATCAAGTGTCCAATGCAAACAAGTCTGCACAAGAACAGGCTGAATGGGTGTTTCTGAGGCTTTCTGCATGCCTGAGAAGTTGAAAAGATGGCTCCTTATTTGTGACATTTTAAAGTTTCAGCTTTTGTCGCCTTAGATGCCTCAATACCCCTGTGAGTTTTCATCTCCACTGGAGTTAACCAGAAGATTTAATTGCATTTTATTCAGCCTTAGATTCAGTTATCAGGTATCCATTTTTCTGGCTTCTTATTTCTCCTCCTTCATACCATGAAATGTAACACACACAGTTGCACTTGCACAGACAGCAAACCCCAACTTTGATGCTTTAGTGACTGTGGTCTTGAAAAACTTCAGGATGAAATGTCTGTTGGGGCCCCCCCCATATCAAAATTCTCAGGACACTTCTTTATTTCATGCCATTAAATCTAGCTGGGAGAAAACAGAATCTTTGTTTCTTAAGACTTTGTTTCCTTCCCCTATTTCTTTCCTATACTAAACTGCAGATTGTAATCCTGTTTGTAATCACATGCTGTCGTGGGAATTATGATATGATGCTGTTCTCACTGACAGCAAAACTCATTTTGACTTCAGAACACAGGCAACCACATTGTATAATCTCTTTCCTCAGTTTACATGATATAGAGTCAGCCTTAAGGTATCCAGTGAGATAAAGAGTAAAACATTCAGGTCTCAAATAAAGAAAAAAAATCAGAAAGCAGAATGTTCTAGCTGTAAGAAAAATAATCTCAAATTCATCTGTTTCTGTGTCAGGCATTTTTTAAAAGCCACCAACATCCCTTAATTGAGAGTTGGTTTGTTCACCAGGCTCAAGGTGTTCAAATACTTTGCATAAGGCTCTTTACACAGAACATTAGAGGTTGGAAGGGACCTCCAGAGATCATCAGGTTCAACATCCCTGCCAGAGCAGCATCACCTAGGGTAGTCCACACAGGAATGCATCCAGGTGGGTTTTGAAAGTCTTCGGAGAAAGAGACTCCACAACCTCTCTGGGCAGCCTGTTCCAGTGCTCTGTCATCCTCACTGTAAAGAAGTTTCTCCTTGTGTTCAGGTGAAACCTTCTATGTTCAAGCTTGTACCTGTTGTTCCTTGTCTTATTACTGCACTCCACCAGAAAGAGATTGGCCTCCTCCATTTGACACCCACCCCTCAGATATTTATCAGATATTGATCAGATCCCTTCTCAGTCTTCCCTTCTCAAGACTAAATAGCTCCAGGGCTCTCAGTCTCTCTTCACAGGGAAGATGCTCAAGTCCCCTAATCATCCTCATGGCTCTCTGTTGGATTCTCTCCAGCAGGTCTCTGTCTCTCTTGAACTGGAGATCCCAAAACTGGACACAGTATTCCAGGTGTGGTCTCACCAGGGCAGAGTCACACAAAATGAGAGATTACCAAAAAAATTTCATCCTGGACTTTATGCTCTTTGCACAGGAGTGTGCAGACTGCCCTGTAGAAACATATGATCTGCAGTGGAGCAGGATTCCCCAGTAAGACAGGCACCAGCGCTGCTCAGCTTAGCATAGTGCATGGCAATGCAAAGGGATGCTCTGGGAACTGAGTGAATCACCAGGACCAGCCTGAAGTCATTTGCTTTCTTGTCAGGATGCAATTCCAGTTTTGATGTCATTTCATCATGAAGAAGTCTTGACCTTATTTAATCCCAGCTGCTGTTTTCCTCAACTGTCCTCTTGGTAAATCAATATTAGCACAGGCAGTGAAATATGGCTTATGAATGTTGGCATCTAATCTTGATCTATTAAAAAAATTGGAAGGAAAGAAATAAATTGAAACATTGATAACAGTACAGATATTTTTTTTTCTTGTAGGCATAGAGGATCTTTATCAGAAAGGAAAGGGTTATATGAGAAATAATATACAGGGCATCAGGTACAACACCATGATCTGAAGACTTCTCACTGGTTTTTTGTACACCTGGAGTAAGGAATGTACTTTAAATCTATTTTTATTTTGCATTATGCAGCCTGAGAATAATGTTACACAAAATCTCCATAAGTTAGGAAAGAACATAAACAACATCCTCTAACAGACTGCTCACCCTGAGTGTCCCAACAGGTGGTGCCCAACAAAATGGCAAGCAGTCTCTATACTTACAAGTCATTGTACCTCTGTGGTAGTTTTAGGCTGTGCCTAGAACATTTTCCACAGATCTTGAACAGAAAGTGGTAGAATGTAAATAAATCACCATTGGATGTAAAAGAGAAAATAATGATAAGGTCTAAATAATCCCATTGGTCAGATAACTAAAATAAAATTAGTTTGGTAGACAAACTTTCTCTCTTTTTGACTTCTTTGCTCTAGCTGATGCTTCTGCTAGCTGTGTTCTTGTTGTGGCTAAGTACTAACAAAGCTACTCTCTGTTCTCTCTCTTTCTCATGTCCCTTGTATAAGGTGAGGGAAGGTAGCAAAGAGGGGGGAAGCTCTTGGTAACCCCCTGGTTTTGTCCAGGGGACTTCTTGTGTTGTTTATAAGTTGTGAATACATGTAAATATTGTATATTTTGTACATATTCGTTGCATTCCATATTTCTAGATTGTAGTTATGCTTGTAAACATAGATTCATTTGCTTTCAACTGAGCTGGCAATTTCATGTTTGGGGGAATTTCAACCCTCCACAACCTGCAAAGTCTATACTTTGTGCATTGTGTCAAATGAAGGCACAGTAAGGTCTGCTCAGAGAGCTGCCAAAGTTATCAAAAGGTTTACAGTGAGGAAGGAAAAAAAAAAATGAGAGGTTTCACACTAACATACTAACAGCAGAGATAATGAGGGAAGAGATTCAGGCAGCACACATTCAGCTTCTTTTCTCATCTGATCTCTGGAGAAGAGGCAGGTCATCTCATATTGAAGAGATGCCAACAGGAAGAGTTAAAATTTGAGCTCAGAAACCCTGCATTCGACGTAGGGAAAGTGAGCGAGCAGGAGAATAAGGTAAAATCAGCTCTGAGAGCCACTGCTTCAGTGACACAGTTGTCAAGGGAGGTTTGCAGGGGGAAGAAAAAAAGACAATGTTGGAAATGCTTCTGCTTAAGGAGTCTTGAAACCAAGGGGAAAGCCAGACATATATAGTTTAGCTACAAAGTACATTTTAACTACCTAACCTGTGAAAGAGGGTCTTGAGGAGAGTGTGACTTTCCTACTGCCAGGATAAACATGCCAGTAGATACAAATGATGTTTTTGCATCTGTCAGCAGCCTCCTCAGGTGGACTGCAGGCAGAGATTTTGATAGTAAGGCATTCACACCCAACGGCTGTGCCCTCCTCTGGTCAGCCCAATGCCTCTTCTTCTGTCTGGCCACACTTTCTTCTGACCCCTCTAGGTGTTTTCCCATGGATTCCTCTCCTTACAGTCATTTCCCTGGATGATGTAGCACATGTGCTCAGAGGGCTTGAGCTCCCACCCTTCTCTTGTGACCTGTTTGTCTCTACAGATTCAGGAGATGCTTTCCTCTATCTTATGAATCCTAAAATACTCTTCTTGACCACAGAAAGAGTTTCCTCAAGACAATTCAAACCCTTTTCCCTCCTCCATCAGGATAGCATGTTGCCCCCTTATTGGGCCATTTTCTGGGCAAGTTGAAGACCTAAGTTTCAGTTCTTCCAGCCTGAGATAACAGTTGAACAGATAGATTGTGGGGCAGAACTCAGCTGGGATCTCCCACCTGGTTTATAACAATCACCATCCCCTCTCCAGCTGATAAGTAAGGTGAATAAAAGGGACATATCCCACAGCAGTCTGTGGTCCACTCTGCCTTCTCCCTGAAGTTACCTCTCCAAGCGCAGTGATTTGTTTGTCTGCTTGGTTCAAGATACACAGCTCTGTAGATACAAATAGGAAGTTCCTGTCCACATTAAGTCTATGGCATTTCTAATTGTAATATAATTTGTACTTTCAGGAAGGCTGGTCAGATGTGAAAATGTGGAGGGAACTGATCCTGATGATAAGGATAAGGACAACAAACTAACAAAGGGGAGCTGGTGTTTAGCTCCCGTTCTCTGAGACAAAAGGGAACACAAGAAACGTGATGAATGATGGTGGGACTCCTGAAAGGAAACAAAACACAGTTGCAAACAAAGATAGGGAAAAAAATAGGGACACTTTAAACCAGCCAGAGCTTTCTCATAGAATCTACAAGACACAAAATTCACATAGGCCAAAAAGGCTGATTGCTAAACATGTATGCATTTGTAAACAAGATGTAGTTTGGAGTCAGGAAAAGGGTAAGGATTTGATTATGTGCTGACAGCAAGGAACTTCAGTTGGGTCAGCTGAGCATTCAGTGCTCATAAAACTTCAAAGACTTACTGAAATATTATTCCTATCCTGTATTTCCAGTGAAAAGTAATCTTGGATGAAAGCATTTCCCTGCTTTCAGATTTTTTTTTTAAATTACCATTTAGCAGCAGAAGAGAAAACGACAAGCATGAAAACTCAGAAAGTGAGGCTGAGGTGTTTGCATCCAGTTTGGATAAAAGAGAAATAATACACAGCCAAGAGGATGATTAGGGGACTTGAGCATCTCCCCTATGAAGAGAGAATGAGAGACCTGGGGCTGTCTAGTCTGGAGAAGAGAAGACTGAGAAGGGATCTGAGAGGGAATATCTGAGGGGTGGGTGTCAAATGGAGGAGGCCAAGCTCTTTTTGGTGGTGCACAGTAATGAGACAAGGAACAATGGATAGAGATTTGACCACAGAAGGTTTCACCTCAACAAGAGAAGAAACTTCTTTCCAGTGAGGGTGACAGGGCACTGGAACAGGCTGCGCAGGGGGGTTGTGGAGTCTCCTTCTCTGAAGACTTTCAAAACTCACCTGGATGCATTCCTGTGTGGACTACCCTAGGTGATGCTGCTCTGGCAGGGATGTTGGACCTGATGATCTCTGGAGGTCCCTTCCAACCTCGAACATTCTGTGATTCTGGGATTCTATTCAGGCAAGTAACCAGGCTGAGGCCTGACATCTTCCACTGCAAATGGATGCAGGTGCTTTGGTTTCCTTTTCCAGAGATACTGACAATTTATTAACCCCTTCAGATTTTTCTTTCCACATTGCAATCCAAGGCATAAGAAAGAACAACAAAAACCCCATCTCACCATATTTCACTGCTGAGTTTAAACAAAACTGGCTTAGTTCAAAAGGGAAATGAGATCCAGATTCATTGCTCAGTCTCATTAATGCTAAATTAAAAGGACTGCATTTCTGCAATACACACATCCACCCAGTGTGCCAAAGTTCCCTCATCCAAAATCCCTAGGAAAGCATGATGGACCCTCCAAAAGGCCCACTAGACCTCAGTAACTCATGCCACTGGCAAGCCATTGCTGTAGCACATCATTGCTTCCAAGTTCTTTTCTTGTGAATGAGTTAAGAAGTTAATGGCTGCACTGCAGTTCCTCTCTGAATATGCCTGGCACAGAGCCCTCCTTGCTCAAGAGACCCAGAAGCTCCAAACATGACCATATGAACTTCCACAGTATTAGGGTGGACAATTCTTGTAGGGTTCCTCTGTGTCTCCATTGCCTACCTCAAACACCAGTCAGCAAGTGGTTGGTGTGGCAGGACCACACCATTGTAGGGAGACAGGGAACTCCAGGGGAGAGTCCTATGAAGGGCTTACAGGGATGATTAAGGGAATAGAACATATTTAGTACTGTGTCCAGTTCTGGGGCCCTCAATTCAAGAAGAATTTTGAGATACTCGAATATGTCCAGAGAAGGGCAACAAAGCTGGGGAGGGGTCTGGAGCACAGCCCTGTGAGGAGAGGCTGAGGGAGCTGGGGGTGTTTAGCCTGGAGAAGAGGAGGCTCAGGGGAGACCTCATTGCTGTCTACAACTACCTGAAGGGAGGTTGTAGCCAGGTGGGGGTTGGTCCCAGGCAACCAGCACCAGAACAAGAGGACACAGTCTCAAGCTGTGCAGGGGGAAGTTTAGGCTTGATCTTAAAAAGAAGTTCTTCACAGAAAGAGAGATTGGCTATTGGAATGGGCTGCCCAGGGAGCTGGTGGGGTCAACATCCCTGGAGGTATTCAAGAAAAGCCTGGATGAAGCACTTAGTGCCAAGGTCTAGTTGATTAGATAGGGTTGGGTGATTGGTTGGACTTGATGATCTTGAAAGTCTCTTCCAACCTGGTTGATTCTGTGATTCTGTGATTATCTTAAGAGGAATGGCTGAAAGACATGTGGCTGTTTAGCTTGGAGATGAGAAGTCTGAGTAGGGACCTGATCAATGTTTACACATATCTAAAGAGTCTCTTTTCACTGGTGCCCAGTAATAGGACAAGGAGCAACAGGTACAACCTGGAACACAGGAAGTTCCACTTCACCATGAGGAAAAACTTCTTTATTTTGAGGGTGACAGAGCACTGCCACAGACTACCTAGAGAGACTGCACAGTCTCATTCTCTGCAGACTTTCAAATCCCACCTGGATGCATTTACAGAATCACAGAATCACAGGGTTGGAAGTGACCTCAAGGATCATCCAATTCCAACCCCCCTGCCATGGGCAGGGACACTTCACACTAGATCAGGTTGCCCAGAGCCACATCCAGCCTGGGCTTAAAAACATCCAGGAATGGGGCTTCTACCACCTCCCTGTGCAAGCTGTTCCAGTCTCTCACCACCCTTATGGTGAAGAACTTCTTCCTAACATTTAATCTAAATCTCCCCTCGTCTAGCTTGGATCCATTGCCCCTAGTCCTATCACTACCTGACACCTTATAAAGTCTCTCCCCAGCTTTCTTGTAGGCCCCCTTCAGATACTGGAAGGTCACAATAAGGTCTCCTCAAAGCCTTCTCTTCCCCAAACTGAACACCCCCAACTCTCTCAGCCTGTCCTCACAGGAGAGCTGCTCCAGCCCTCTGCTCATCCTCATGGCCATTACTGTGCAACATGCCCTAGGTGATCCTTTAGCAGGGGGGTTGGACTAGATGATCTCCAGAGGTCCTTTCCAACCCCTACCATTCTGTGATGCTATGATCCAGTGGCACAGATATGTGCTGCTATGGCCACCTGAAATCACAGGACCACAGGATGTTAGGGGTTGGAAGGGACCTTCAAAGATCATTGAGTCCAAGCCCCCTGCCAGAGCAGGATCATAGAGTCTAGCACAGATCACAGAGGAACACATCCAGATGGGTCTTGAAAGTCTTCAGAGAAGGAGACTCCACAACCTCTCTGGGCAGCCTGTTCCAGTGCTCTGTTACACTCATAGTGAAGAGGTTCCTCCTCATGTGGAGGTGGAACTTCCTGTGCTGGAGTTTATATCCATTACCCCTTGTCCTGTCACAGGGTGCAACTGAGCAGAGCCTGTCCCCTCCCTCTTGACCCCCAGCCCTCAGATATTTACAAACATCTATTAAATCTGTAGAAAATGCTGGCATGCCAGAGCTGGCCCTTACTGATCAATATACAAACTTGTGTATAAACCACACACACACCTGTGCACTTCTGCCTTTTACATGTCTGTGCAAAATGTAGATTGGATGGATATAAACTTCGACAAAAGTACCTCTAGCCCCTCCAGACCATGGCAGGGGAGCTGTGAAAAATCTGTCCTACTCCATGACATTGGGAATATCTGCAGATTTAAGTTCTAGTTAAGTTACCTGAGGGTTGCACTTTGTTGTTGTTGGGGGAGTTTAGGCTGTGGGAGAAACAGAACAGATTCTCCCCCTATCTTTAGCCCAAAGATAAAATAATTTCATGTATTCACACAAGAGATTCCACTCACAAGGTACAGAATAACAGAGTAAAATCACCTCCCCAAGTGAGAAGTGTGATCGACACTTGCTAGAAAACCTTCCAGGACCATTTGTAGAATTAGCTGACGTGGTGTTGTTTGCATTAGCACTCTGAGCTATCCCCAGGAGGAGCCCAGCTCTTTCTGTTTGCTCAGGCATAAGGGGAAGTGTTAATGCTTACTGAGTCAGAATGCTGTTGCTGAAGGAGCTTAATTAAATTTATCATTCCTGGCTCACGGTGCCTCAAGACAAGCAACAGAATGCACCGAGTGGCTAGAAAAAAACACCCAACAGATAAGCACAATCCCATTTTCCATGTTTTCTGAGTAACCAACTGTGACATGGGGAAGCATTGGTCTGAAAATAACCCTGTTACTGTTAACATTTGATCTTACCAAATTCTCCCTCCAACAGAAGAAAGTGAAAATGGAAATAATTGAATTGTGCATTGCAGGGGAGACATTTCACATGAATTAAAGATGTTTGTCTTCATTGGACCAACTAGACAGGGGGTTGCTGTGTTTCATTCAGCTAAGAAAGCCTTGGTATCCATGTCTATTTTCCATTTACAAATGAGAGCCCCCTGGGATATGAGAACTTCAGCTGGAGCTGTTCATCTTGAAATTATCACTTGGAATCCAGCCCAGTTTGAAATAATCAGAAGTTATTATCTATAGATGGGTGGAAGTAGAGAAAATAATAACTCATTTTTTCCTCCAATTTTCCAAGGACTTTGGTTAGTATGTAAGAACAGCTACCCCTGGCAAGGCAGAGTCTCAGTCCAGTTCAGTCTCTGGCACTGGGTGCTGAGAAGGGTGGGATGTGTCTGGTCTTATCTAGGTCTGATGCTTTCAGAAGCTTCAATGCTCACCCTGTGGCAATGAGCTTCTCAATTTCATTACACAATATATGGAAAAAATATCATCTCTTCATTTTAAGCTTGTGTCCTAGTTTAGAGCAGGACAGGTTGCTCTCTTGCTCCAAAAGGGGCAAAAGAATAATGCTCACACAAATGGATTGGATAGTCCTGGAAAGTTTAAATGGAAAAGCAACTCACAGACTACAAAAACTACAAAGCATAGTGGTGAGCATAACAAAGGATGTAAAGTTCAAAGAAAATCCCTAGTCTAACCTTAACACGAGTTCCTTTACACCAGACCAAAAACCCAACACTCCCTCTCTCCCCACCTGGGGCTCACCAAAACCCCCAGGACTCTTTCTTCCCCCACCACCCCTCCCCATTGTTAGGCTAGTTTCAGGCTGGCCAGGCCTGAACTGCCCCCCATTTTTTATCCTGGCATTAGGCCTAGGCAAGCCGAGATTGCACAGGGAAAAAAAAGAGTTACTCAGACCAAAGAGGCCTGGAGTACTTCCCCATCATTACCAGAGAAGAGTCTCTCTCCTATGGGAGCAGAGAGGGAAGAAAGAGAAAAGACAATAACTTTGCAGCCAGATTGATAAGGGTGCAGGATTTATGGGCAGAAATACACTATTGCCTGTGTCCACCCACTGGGCTGGACACTAAACACTGGAGGTCTCAACTCTGTGCTTCTTGTTTGGAGGCACCCAGCCTAAACAGCCACAGCTTGCTACACAGCAATTCTATATAACACTTCTAGATCTTAAATTATGAGAAAAACCTATTTGCTCTCTGTGTAGCATTAATGATTTAGAGATATCCAGTAAAATTCTTTAAGTCATCTTTTTTTCTAAGTTGAGGAGTCACATAATGCTTTCTCCCCTTGCCTGGCTGCTGTTTCCCATCTCTGATCCTAATTTCTGTCTTTCTGTACCTTTTTTTAGTGTCAGTTATATAAAAATATTAGATATCTCTAGTATCTCTTGATGTAGCAAAAGTCTGTGCAGTTCTCAAGGTACAGCTTCACAAATGGTTCACAGGGTGGTATAATCATGGGGTTTGTTTCACTGGCAGGGGGGTTGGACTTCATGATCTCTAGGGGTCCCTTCCAACCCCTAACATTCTGTGATTCTGTGATTTTGATATCTGCACCTAGTGAGCTGTTTGTACCTTACACAATGTCTAGTGTATTGGTTAAGTGTGGCCTGAAGCTTTACAAGCCATGCTTATTCCTTCACAGATAAAACATTTAGCTTTATTTTTTTTATGACTCTTGTAATTTACTTCTGATTAGCTTCATCACTTGTAAGAAGCTCCCTCTGGAACTTGAGATCACAGAATTGTCAGGGTTGGAAAAGACCTCAAGGATCATCTAGTTCCAACCTCCCTGCCATGGGCAGGGACACCTCACACTACATCAGGTTGCTCAGAGTCACATCCAGCCTGGCCTTAAAAACCTCCAGGGATGAGGCTTCTGTCACCTCCCTGGGCAACCTGTTCCAGTGTCTTCCTCATGGTGAAGAACTTTTTCCTAGCATCCAATCTGAATCTTCCCTCCTCTAGTTTTGCACCATTCCCCCTAGTCCTATCACTACCTGATATCCTAACAAGTCCCTCCCCAGCTTTCTTGTAGGCCCCCTTCAGATACTGGAAGGACACAAGAAGGTCTCCTTGGAGCTTTCTCTTCTCTAAACTGGATAGCCCCAACTCTCTCAGTCTGTCCTCATAGAAGAGGAGCTCCAGCCCTCTGATCATCCTCATGACCCTTCCAGCACATCAGATCTTTCTTTTAAGAGCGTCTCCAGAACTGGACACAGTGCTCCAGGTGGGGTCTCACCAGATTGGTGCACAGTGGGGAGCATCATCTCTCTTGGCCTGATGTTGGTGCCTTTTCCATGTGTGCAGGGATAGTGGATTTGAATACTTCAGGCTCAAGGCTAAAGTTATTCCTCTGTAGTCATATGTAGAAATAGCTCCTGCAAACTGCTCAGCATTAGATTTAGAGTGGCTTTTCCTCATGTGGATCATCTAACTAGTTAGGCCAAGAAGCATAACTGTTTAAAACCAACATCTCCACATAACATCATGCTCTGAACATTTCCCTGCAGACAACTAAACTCTTCCATTCCTTTCATCTACCTGACTCTTGCAGCCTTCAATTCCAAGGGTGTTCTGCAGCTGTTGTCACTACCTGGTCAAGTCACTAGCAGCACAGCATGTCTCTTCAGGTGGATTTATCATGCTTAACTTTACCCTTTGAACAAGCAGGTAAACATTTTGTTGGAGCTTGCCAGGCAGGCTCTGGAGCTTGGCATCAGCAGAGAGGGTCAGGCACTCAAGAAGCAAGCTGGTTCCACCTATTTGGTGATGGCCTTGAGATTAAGCAGGCTGTCTTCTAGATAGGCCAGTCTAACCTCCAAGTACCAGACAACTCATTTCTGACCATTGTCTCTTCTTGACTAGGGAATTTCAACCCAAACTGATTTTACACCACATTTTTGTTCTGTTACTGATTTGAAATTCAGCTTTCTTTTAACAAAGACTACTCCTTCTCTAGTGGTGTCATCTCTGTTATTCAGATATATTTGCTCTCTACTGCAGTACAGTATCCCACTGATTGTCTTCTAGCAGATGCATAATATTGCAAACATCTGAAATTAAATCGACAAGTAACTGAATAGGAGCAAGCAGTGTGCCCAGGTGGCCAAGAAAGCCAATGGCTTCCTGGCTGGGATTAGAAATGCTGTGTCCAGCAGGAGCAGGGAGGGGATTGTCCCTTGGACTCAGCTCTGGTGAGGCCACACCTTGAGTAGTGTGTCCAGTTTTGGGCACCTTGATACAAGAGAGATGTGGAAGTGCTTGAGCCAGTGCAGAGGAGGGCAAGGAAGCTGGGGAGGGGCTGGGGAAGGGTCTTTGCCAACCTGAATGTTTCTGTGATTCTGTGTGATTCTGTTCCAGGTCACTAATCCCCATCCTTGGAGTCCCAGCAGTCACACAGAGCTCTTTTAAGCGTAACATCGATTTAATCTCCTTTTGTATGCCAAATTTTCTTTGGATTGTTTGTACCAATCTTTGTTGTTTCCTATCTGGATTTTATCATCTTCTCTCAGGCATGCAGAGTGTTTTCAGTTTTACCCTTTTGATAGTGAGTCATTCCAACTGGCATGCTCTCCTGCACCTGTCATCCTGTCCTCAATCCTCCACTTAAAAAATGTTCCTATGGTTGGTTTTTTTTTTTTTTAATCCTGAGTGCTGACATTCTCTTTCCCCTTCCCACTTCAAGCTGGGGGTTTCACACATTCTGTGTTTGCCTTTATTCTGTTCACTGGAACACTGCTTTGTGGAAAGAAAGACTCTTAAACACAATGCTGTAGATACTCAGGGGACAGAAATCCTGACTGATAAATATGAATGTGTGTAATGTTCTCATAGGAAACTCAATCCTAGCAGTCAAATTCAACCAGAGAGCAGAGAGACACGGTGAGTCTGTTTGTCTTGCTGACAGACTTTCTCAGCACAGCTCCGTTTGGTTAGGGGGAACTGGAAAAATCAGCTTGTGCATAATTTATTAAATATAGAGATGTGTGTGGTTTTTAAATAAACAAACAGAATTCAAGTATTTCCCAGCCTGTTCACAGTTATACTACAAAAATAAACAGGCAGGCTTGCTCGTATAGGGGTGAACCTTCTGAGGTAAATGATCTGTTGAAAATTATGTTCCCAGTTCCAGTGTTCACTGAGGCATGCCAGTAAGCTGAGCTAATTTCTTGTGTCTGCCTCAGAAAGCCATAAACCCAACTGTTGCTATGCAGTTTGCAGTGCAGCACAGAGGAGGACACAAACCCCATGTCCTCCTCCTCCAGGGAGTGCTCCCAGAGTGCTTACATCACCACTGCCTTCTGCCCCTGAGATCCATGTCCTGTTACTGGGTCACTGTTAGGGAATCCCATATCCATGTAAAGCCCATGAAAATAACAAAGCCTTAAGCCACGATGGCCTCTGCCCTTTCTCTACCATCAGCCTTGCAAACAAACCTAAAGGGTGTGCTGGGGATGCTGAGGCTGATGCTGTTCATAAATCCAAGCCTTTGCAAAGTGTTCCTGATGCTTCCTCCCTTACTCCACTATGCCAAGGGCATCTGGGATGCAAGAAAGATTAAGCATGGCCAAGCCAGTACTTTCCAGAGATATTACCTACTGCCTACCAAAAATTATTTTGAGTTCTCCAGAAGTTCATAGCTATGAGCATTTATGACAAGATGACTGAAAGCAAGGAACTGAAAACTCCTTGTGGAACTTCCTGTATGTGTGGTGCATGCAGAAGCTCTTGGGTATTTTACAGGGAAATGTTGATTATAATTAGAGTACTAGAACATCTTTGTCTGCCAAAGCGTCTGTCTTGCACCTGCTCCCCTCCCATGGAAAGAGAGCAATGAGAGAGAACAGAAGGTGCAGCAAGAAGGGAAGAAAACCCAGTAGCCCCTTTAGAAGAGTGCCATCAGTTTTTCCCCAAACATTTTTTCACTCTTGGCCTCAGTGTGGGGAAAAACAAGCACAGCTTCTCCGCTGTTTCCTTGCTGATGGATAGAAGCGATCTTGTGAAAGGGGATTTCAGCTCTACAGTTCTTTGAAGAGTTGAAATGAAAGGATGGATCCTCAGAAGCTGGTATTTGCCCTTTTGTCTGGTTCAGCAGGCACAGGTCTTGCAGTGTCAAGACAAGATTGTTTTCCCTCTCTCTGATGGGAACTTATCAGCACTGCAGCATCAGCTGAGAATGGACACAACTCATTCCCTTGCAGTTCAAAGCAAAGTCACTGCAGGTTTCAGAGGCAGCCAGGGCTGGCTTTAAAATTGCATTGCCTTTTGAAGCCATCAAATCCCTTCTAGATTTTAAGTGTGCTGACAGTTAACATGAGTTTTTTTTCCTGATAAAAGAAAAAAATGCAGCAGAAAATGAAACCTCCATCTATTCTGGAGTTATTACATAGCCCTGGCTTTCATCCATTACTAATATAGGGCCAAATTCAAAGCAAAAGACTTCATTTCACAGAATCACAGAAAACATCCATTTAGAAGAGACCTCAAAGATCATCCAGTCCAACCCTTGACCCAGTTTAGGATCAATCCTAAACCATGTCCCTTAGCACCAGGTCCACACGCTGCTTAAACACCTCTGGGGATGGTGACTCCACCACTGTCTTGGGCAAACCATTCCAATGTTTGATAATCCTCTCTGTGAAGAATTGTGTCAGTGAGAGCTGAAATTCCCCCCCACCGACAATAACCAGGCTAGCCCAGTCTGGAAGCAAATGAAAGCTGTATTTACAAGCAGAATCTACAATCTAGGATGAAATGCAATGAATATGTACAAATATACAAAATTCACAACATTCACAATATATACAATCAACAGAAAAATCACAACCAATCTCCCTTTGCTTCCCCCCAAAGGGACCCTTCCCGAAGGAGCCTCCCTCCCAGGAGCTTCCCCCTCAGACCCCCCTGGACAGAAAGCAAAGTTAGTTAAGCAGAAAGGTTGTTAACTTAGCTGCCAAGGTCAGTGTGTTATCTTCGGCGAGAAGAGAAGAAGGAGAAGAAGGAAACCGCAGTCACTGCAGAACGCAGAATGCAGAGTGCCCCACTTTGTTTTGGGTAATAGTTCTTAAACATTTCTATCTATCCAATGGAAGTGTTTAGAACAATCAGTATTTTGCTTTCTTACACCCAATAGTGACTTATTTACACTCCTTCACTTTCTCTGTTTTGAACTTTGCAAGAGAAAATTAAAAAGACAATTTCAAACCATCACAAGAATATTTCCTAATACCCAGCCTGAACCTCGCATGGCACAGCTTGAAACCATTTCCTCTATTCCTCTCCTTGAGACCAAGGGGAAGAGGCTGCCTCCTCTTCACTCCAACCTCCCTTCAGGTAGTTGTAGAGAGCGATGAGGTCTCCCCTCAGCCTCCTCTTCTCCAGGCTGAACAACCCCAGCTCCCTCAGATGCTCTTTGTAGGTTGTGTGCCCCAGGCTCTCTGTGAGTCTCATTGCCCTTCTCTGGACACATTCCAGCACCTCAATGTTCTTCTTGTAGTGAGGGGCCCAGAACTGAACACAGTACTCGAGGTGTGGCCTCACCAGTGCTGAATACAGGGGGATGATCACCTCCCTGTCCCTGCTGGCCACAGTGTTTCTAACACAAGTCAGGATGCCATTGGCTTTCTTGGCCACATGGGCACACTGCTGACTGATATTTAATCAACTGTCAACCAATACCCCCAAGTCCCTCTCTGAGTCACAGCTTTCCAACCACACATCCCCAAGTCTGTAGCATACCATGGGGTTGTGTTCACTTACTATTTGTACCAGTTAAGCCTAGCACTCCTTGTTCATGTCCTCTGAACCCTCTCTAAGTAAATCAGTAAATAAATGAAACCACCATCACAAATACCTCTTAATATATTTAATGTATTTATTTCAGACAAAAAGGTGCTGGGTGTGCATGTCAAACAGTATTTCATTTTGGAATATTTGCTGAAGGATAATATCACAGACAATATGAGTGATCTCTTGCAGTGCTGAGATAACAAATACCCAAGGTAAACATCTCCATGATGAGCTTGGCATTCCTGCTGGAAAGCACTCTTTGCATTTTAAATTATTTCTTCTTAATAGCAGCACCATTGAAAAAAAATATTTATTTGTCAAAAATTATGTACTTAGGAAGAGATAACTGACAAAGTTTAGATTTGCTATGTGTCAGTTTCTAACTAGGTTAAACTTAATAGGTTAAACATATCTATATATACCATATACATATTCACAGCATATATATCACAGCATCACAGTATCACAGTACCACAGTACATTAGAGGTTGGAAGGCACCTCCAGAGACCATCGAGTCCAACCCCCCTGCCAAAGCAGGATCACCTCGGGTAGTCTGCATAGGAATGCATCCAGTCTGGTTTTGAATGTGTCCGGAGGAGACTCCACAACCCCCCTGGGCAGCCTGTTCCAGTGCTCTGTCACCCTCATTGGAAAGAAGTTTCTC
>VXBD01006613.1:140253-208511 GCA_013399975.1 Indicator maculatus
CACAGCCTGACAGGTGTCAGCCAGCCCTCCCCCCCCCCAATTCTGCATCATCAGGAACTTGCTGAGGGTACTCTCAATCCCCTCAGCCAGGTCATTGATAGAGATATTGAACAAAACTGGACACAGTGCTGATCCCTGGGGAGCACCACTTGCCACAGGTTTCCAAGTTGACTCTGTGACATCTTCTGGGATGGTAAGAATATATTAATATATGTAATCTGTATCATATATTTTTACATGCATTTTCACAGTGTAAATAAATACAGATGTAGATGTACATAGAGATGATAGAGACACACAGAAATAAAGAGATAGAGACAGAGATAGACAGATAGAAGTAGACAGAGATAGAGACAGATAGAGACAGAGATAGAGATAGAGATAGAGATAGAGATAGAGATGGAGATAGAGATGGAGATAAGAGACAGAGATGGAGACAGAAACAGATACGGAGACAGAGATAGAGAGATTGAGATAAAGATAAATAAATATAAATACAAATAGAAATATATATTCTCTAAAGGTAAGCAAAACCAAACAGCAAGAATTTACAATGTCTACTACAGCCATATAAAGTAATTCAATACCCCCAAAAATTGATATTATATGAACTGTTATTTTGGAGAAAGAACAAGTTGAAGAAGACAAGAGGTAAACGTAATGGAAAATTTTCAGGCCTTTTTTTATACTTATACTACAGTAATGCCTGGAGGCCAGAGAGATTTTTGGCTGACTAACAAAATGCTAATTATTTGGAGACTTCTGTTCCACAGGGTTAAGCCACATCAGTAACTTGGAATGTTTAGAGTATTAATGAAAAACAAACCAAACCAACCAAACAAACAAAAACCCAAGCAAACAAACAAAAAAACCCCCAATAACCAAAACCCTGTCAGGAGAACATTTAAAAGATGAGACAATAAAATTTTGAATAATGTGACATCACACCGATTTACTGTTCTATATTTCATGTTGTGAATGCTAGGATGTACAAGAACGAAATGTGATAATGAGACTGTGGCTGCAGGTTGAAGAGGAAAGAAATCAATAAAGTCTTGAGCAGAAGAAGCTGACAAAAATATGGAGGATGCAGCTTTAAAAAGACTGTGATAGTGATCTTCAGGTTCTTTTGAAAAGACAAAAATATGCCTATGAGAGAAAAACTGCTATCATCTGCCTTGAAATGTTACCCTTTAGTCATCAGAGTATGTATATTGCTATCACAACCAAACACTGCACCTCATAGTTTAGCACCTGATAGGAAGCATATTGAATATTTTGATATGTACTTTAATATCTTTAAGATTAAATTTGGCCATATAAAGACATGCAGAGAAGCTTTTGAGGGAAATTTAAAAGGGAAAGACCTTAGGCAAAATCTCTAGATCACAGAATCACAGAACATTAGAGGTACAAGGGACCATCAGGTCCAACCTCCCTGCCAAAGCAGGATCACCTGCGGTAGTCTGCACAGGAATGCATCCAGGCAGGTTTTGGAAGTCTCCAAAGAGGGAGACTCAATAACCTCTCTGGGCAGCCTGTTCCAGTGCTCTGTCACTCTCACTGTAAAGAAGTTTCTCCTCATGTTGAGGTGAAATCTGTGTTCATGTTTATATCCATTGTTCCTTGTCTTATTACTGAACACCACTGAAAAGAGCCTGGCCCCCTCCACTTGACACCCACCCCTCAGATATTTATAGACATTGATCAGATCCCCTCTCAGTCTTCTCTTCTCCAGACTAAGCAGCCCCAGGTTTATCAGTCTGTCTTCATAGGGGAGATGCTCAAGTCCCCTAAGCATCCTCCTGGCTCTCCATTGGATTCTCTCCAGCAGGTCTCTGTCTTTCTGAACTGGGGAGCCCAAAACTGGACACAGGATTGCAGATATGGACTCACTATGGCAGAGTAGAGGGGGAGCAGAATCTCCCTAGACTAGCTGGACACACCTTTCTTGCTGCACCCCAGGATCCCATTGGCTTTCTTGGCCACAAGAGCACATTGCTGTCCCATGCAGAACTTGCTGTCCACCAGCACTCCAAGGTCGTTCTCCAGAGAAACACGACTCGCACTCCCAGAAAACCATGTGTCAAAACAACATTATTGGCTGTGATAGTGAGCCCCAGAAACTAGAGAAATGGCAGAATCATAGTTGTCTACAGAACTTAAATCAGTTCATGTCTGTATACACATCAGGGCAGTCAATAGCATCGTTATCTCCTGTTGTTCACAAGTTTCTTCCCTCTCTTGGAGCCCAGAATAGATGAGTACAATATATTGAATTGCTATTCAAACATTTGTTCTCTTTACAGCCTGCACACTCTGATGTTTTTCTTGCACAGAAAAAACTTACAGACAGGATTTCAAAATGGTGCTCTGATGAGTCTTCTGCAGCTCCAGGAACCACGGGAATTAATGAACTGACTTTACAGAGCCTTTAGGGACTTTGCAGTGCTTTACTACTGCTGCCATTTTATATGTAAGTAACTAAAAACATACATTCATGATAATAAAGCTCTTTAAACCTGGCTGGCCAGTCTGAGATAATAATTAACTCTCTTTTTTTTCATGGCCTTGAATTCTAAAGCACTGCATTTAAAACATGATTCTCATTTATTTCAGCTGCAGTCATGAGTCTCAGATCCATAGTGTCCAAGCTATTTAGGACAAACAAATGCAAGAGGGAATTTGCACTTACAAACCCTAGGAGGGCTGGACTTAAAGATTTATACAATGTATAGTGCAGACTCTCCTATCAGACACACAAATACAGAAACATGTCATTGGGGTCCACATAACCTAGCTTGAGACATCTAAAAGTTATTTTCAAGTTAAAATATCTTTCTAATTTCTACTTTATAAGCTAAGCTAGTCACCTTTTAGAGTCAGTAGAAAGGCACAAACTGTGCCAGAGAGCTTGTCATCTTGCCTACCCTGCAAATTTTAGACATCCTAGACATCTCCTTTTAGGATGAAATTAGTTGTTGTCTGAAGGTTCAATTTAATAGCAGCTTGAATTCACCATGATTCCTCTATCCATTCTCTTCAAATGCACGGATATTTTAGTCATGTCCCTTCCCAGTTTTGGCTCTCCATCTCAGTTCTTATTAACTAGTCCCAGATTCTACCCTCCAGACCTCTCCTCAGACCACCTATGGGACCATGGAATCCAGGCCCAATGGCCTTCACTAGGAAGAACCTGTCTTGTGCCTTTTGACTTTCTCAGGGTTTTACCCATCTGTAGGCACTTAGAGCTTTTCCTGTTCTCAGTCCTTCACCTCAGTCTTCATACCCTATTAGTATATTTCTGTCACACAGTTTCTCCTCCCATTCATCTTTCACCATTCACACAGAACATATTTCTCTCTGACATCACCACATTACTCTTTTCCTGTCCAAATTATCCTCCCCATGCTCAGTGCTTTCTTTTGCCAGCTTCTGTTCCAGCTGTTCTTGCTTTGCTTCTGCAGCTTCACAGAATCACAGAAACATTCAGGTTGGCAAAGACCCTCACCCAGTCCAACCCAGAACCCTGCTCTGCAAAAGTCACCCCTAAATCATATCCCCAAGCACCACATCTAAGCAACCTTTAAACGCACCCAGGGTTGGTGACTCAACCACCTCCCTGGGCAGCCTATTCCAATGCCTGACCACTCTTTCTGTGAAAAACTTCTTCCTAATGTCCAGTCTAAACCTACCCAGCCGTAGCTTGTTCTATCTCTAATCACCTGTGAGAAGAAAGCAGCACCAGCCTCTCTACAATGTCCTTTCAGGTAGTTATAGAGAGCTTCACTCCTTGATGATTTGTCCTGACCCTTCCCTCCACCTGTTCTCCAGTACCTACTGGGTACTTGAATCCAGGCTCCTTGCACAAACATAGCTTGTTCTCCTCACACCTTTGAGCTACCCTTTCTCACATCTACTGGGGATGCCTTCCCAGGATTTAAGCTCTTTGGTCAGCCAGCTGTGATGTCTCTCATGAGCTTACGTTCTGGTCCAGTTGTCCCCTAGATTCAGCACACATGGGTCTCCTCTCTTCCCCTCCCTTCACACTCAGCCTGGTTCCAATGTCAGGTCTCCAGTGTTTGTCAGAGGTATGGCTTACACATCACCATTCCTTGCAGTTCATTCTCTCCTGCCTGAGGTTAAATGCTGCATTATACACATCACCAATTTAGTGGTGTGCATGCTCTTTGAGAGTTGATGCTGTGCTGGTTATCTTAGAGAAAGAGGAGAAACTGAGAACTACTCTGCTTCCCTGACTGTAGCCAGGAAAGCAATATTATCTGAAGAAACAGTTGATTGAATGCAACCTTGGGAGAGGAGAGATGACACTGCTAGGGACTGTGTTACTAAAGGAGTCAAATCAGGACATTCCAATGGTTATCTAATCTCTCTCTCTTCTGTCAATAAGTTAGGCTACAGCAACTTCATTTCATTTGGCTGCCTCTCTTTTTTTAGAGGCAAAAGAGCAAATCCTGACAGTGCCACACTGCAGCAGCAGGGGCTCCAACTGCAGCAAACACTGTGACATTTTGCTGCATTATGCTGAGCGAGCCAGACACTTCTGCTGAGCCCTGGCATTAAGGATGGTGCAGTGCTTCACTGACTCCTCTTCTGTTAGAAGTTACAAGGCTGGTGTCCAGCACTGATGTCTCTGTTTCTGGTGTGCATGGAATTTAAAGTGTCCATAGCTCACCAGGTAGCCATATTCCTATTTTTCAGAAGATCCCTGTAACTGCTGGCTGACCCCATTACACATTCTGAGTCCCAGGATGTGTCGCTTTCCCATGTGGATACATTATCCTTTACCATTTGCCAGCCTTGGCCTGGGTGCAAAGTGCACTGGGGGAGGGAAATGAGGAAGCCCAACCTGCTGTGTGGAGTCACACCTTGCCACATGGACACACAGGGGCCTCAAGTAGGTGTGCGTGTGCCACACACACAAACACAAACACATCGCTTATTCCCCACCAGACACCAATGATCACCCACACCTGCTCCTGTGACCATCAGGTTTTGTAATGGCAGCAGGGTGGAGCTGAATCTGGGAAAGTTGGAGCTTTTCAGTCTCACTGACAGAGCAGACTGCACAGCTCTGGCCCATTTGCTGTTGAATCCTAACGCACCAGGACTAGGGTCTTAACAGCACAGAGAGTGAAATGTGCTTCGCTGAAAACACATCCCTCCTCTTCACAAAGTTTTCCTTTCTGTGCTCCTGCAACCCTTCATGTCCAGTGGAATAGAGGAAGAATAATTTTTCTCCATAAAGTGGAAGAATGACATTTAGTACTATTACAGCCTAGTCAAAAATCCAGATAGAGATGCAGAGAAGTGAGATGGATGTCTCCATTAATGAGCATTTCTGGAGACACCCATTCTGGCCACCAAACAACTCTCTCTCTAGGAAATATCAGGCCGTTAGGCTTAAGTGAAATTGAATATGCACTGAATTTTGATATATGAGAGAGAAAATACAGTAATGGGACAAGCACAGTCTCATATCAAGGAAATAGTCATTTCACAGCCATTGGTAATGGGAATAAACTGATCTGATGATTAATTTTTTAATTTTTTTTAACAAAAAGATTTTGATGTATTTTATTTCTTAGGCCCTAGCTTGGATCTCATATCATTTACTGACAAAAAAAATCATTTTGTGGAAATGTTGAACCAAGCCCACTTTCAGTTATATTGGTGATATTCAAGATACTGTATCAAAACCAAACAATGCTGAGGACAGAGGTTGGTAAAACCACCTGTGCTGTCCTTTACAAACTGATGCTTCACTTTCAAATTACAGCAGAAAAAAAAATGCACTACATGTCATATCACTAATCAAAGAAATGCTGGATGCCTCATAAGACACTACTGCAAAGCTTCCAGTAATTGTAGCTGCACACAGATGAACATCTACCAAAGTTGTGCACATAAGTTTCCTATGCAAACTTTGCATTTATTTGCGATAAAAAGACAAGTCATTTGTGAGCCAAACATGTAAATATGCATGTACAGTCATTATCTGTATGCAAATATTGGGCATACATTTCCTTTCCCAATCCCAGTCCTAATATGTTGCCAAAATTGGAAGCATCAAGACGAATCTAGGCTATAAAATACTCAAGATCAAATTTTTTCTGTTAATCAGTTTCCTTAGTCCAGTCTCAGTGAACAGAGGAGCAGCTACATGTGTGACCTTGCCTTTCTCACTAAAGTCCTAACAAGCTCAAGTCAATTCTCTCCCTATTTAAACTCATGCAGTAATTTTCACATAACGTCTCTGGTTTACAAATAAATGAGAGCCATTGCTGCCTTCAGGGAGGCTAATATAAAGCCTCCTGCATGTGCTCGGTCCAGATATTCCCATGTCCAAGTGTGATTAGCACTGTCTTGTCAAATTTAGCTCTAAGCCATTTGTGAACACCTTCTGTGTTTATAGTAGCACACTCCAATCTGCACAGACCTCTGTGTTTGCTCTTCTGTGTGTCCTATTAACAGTACATTACATTTCAAGATGTCATACTGCAGAAAGCCACAAAAGGCCTTTTAATCGGTTTAAGCCAAACCAAGTGAATGATTTTCATCGTGGATAAATACTGCTTGGTATACATTCTGAAAGAACAAAACTGGGGGGGGGGAAGGAGGGGGCTGTTGCTCTTACTGCTGTAAATCCAGAGTGACTGCACAAGAATTCTCTCTACTGCATTTGAAACTGTTCTGTTGCAATTATGCAAAAGTCCTTATAAAAATCAAACTGTGGCTGAACTGAACCCTGTAAATTGCCACATGTGACCTGCTTAGAAAGTGATATAAGGAAATAGGATAATAAGGAAATAAGGAAAGTGATATAAAGGAGGTGGTTGAGTCACCAACCCTGGATGTGTTTAAAGATGGTTTGGATGTGGAGCTTGAGGATACGGTTTAGGGGTGAACCTTTGTAGAAAAGGACTGTCAGTTGGACACGATGATCCTGAAGGTCTTTTCCAACATCAATGTTTCTGTGATTCTGAAAAATTGAAAAAAAAATCTATGATCTGGAGAAGAATTTTTAAGACACTGAGAACTGATGAAATGCCTAGATATTTTTATTGCTGCATAAGCAAGTAAATAAACCACCGTATTTCAGTTTTCATTCCACCATAAAACTTAGAGCACAGTGTATTACATCCTGACTTCTGGCCCCACTCTAGTAAAGGCAGTCTTGTAACTGGATGAAGGGGGACCTCACTGCTGTCTACAACTACCTGAAAGGACCTTGTGGAGAGGTTGGTGCTGGTCTCTTCTCACAGGGAATTAGTGATAGAACAGGAGGGAATGGCCTCAAGCTGCGACTGGGTGGGTTTAGGACAGGGTAGGTAGGACATTAGGACAATTTTTTTCACAGAAAAAGTGGCCAGACATTGGAATGTGCTGCCCAGGGAGGTGATTGAGTCACCAACCCTGGATGTGTTTAAAGGTTGTTTGGATGTGGTGCTTGGGGATATGGTTTAGGAGTGAACCTTGTAGAGAAGGGTTCTGGGTTGGACTTGGTGATCCTGAGGGTCTTTTCTAACTTGAATGTTTCTGTGATTCTGTGATTACATACCTACAGCAAAGAACAACCTTCAGCTCAGGAGTTAAGACTTTTTAAAAAGAGCTGACATACAAAAAAAAAAAAAGGCAGGAACGAAGACACAGAAAGGAGAATAACAATTTAATGAGGCAAGAATGCATGCTGGGACTATCAAGACTTCATCTTGATTTCAGACATATACTTTCCACCTCTATTTGCAAAAAAAAAAAAAACCAAAAACACCCAACCAACCATTTTTGAATGTGTTCCATCACTCCCATTTGACCAGCTGTCTGTTCAGCAGCTGTGTGTAGTTCCTGCCTGCAGAAGTTTTAGCATGATTAATCCATGGCTCAGATAACAACTTACCAATGCACTGTTACTCTTGCTCTGTGCACAAACTGAAGAAGACAAGACAGACATGACAAAGAATCCTGTAGTCTTAATGTAACGATTCCTAGCCTATATTTCAAGGTCAGTGGGAAGACAGTAAAATGTTAGGGGATTTGTGGTGGTCTTTTTATTTTTTTTACAGTGTCAATAAGTTAGTGTTGCAAAGGCAGACATTTGTATTTCTCTCAATAAAGAGGACTGCATTACTAAACTAAAAAGCCAAGAAGAGTCCCATAGTGTGAAAATATGCAGGGGAACAACAGCTGTTAGTCATTATTTTCTCCTTATCCTTTCAACACTTCTGTTTCAGTTTGCTCTCTAATGGGTAAATCGCACTTTCTCCCCAGGATATTTTCTCATTTCAGGCAGGTACTAAAAAGAATCCTGAGAATTAGGAGTCATGGACCAAAGACAGCCCTTCTTTTACTGTTTTTACTGTAAAAGTTGAAACTCATTTTTATGCTTTACCAAATAGATAAAGCCAGTGTGCTGCCCTCTTACCCCTTTGTCACTACTAATGTGATGGAGGATGTTTCTGCTTTTCTTCTTCAGACTATGAACCTAGCCTCTATTATTATTTTTTTTCTTATACAACCTGTGCTAAATTTCTCAAAAGAGAAAAAAAACCACACACAAAAAATTATTGCTCTCACTTCATTTAGGCAAAAGAAGAATCTGCCATCAGACAGCTTTTAAACATCTGTTTTACACTTTACCTCATCTGACAAGGTTTCACAGTAGCCATTTGGAAACAGAGAAAAAACAAAGATAAAAATGTGCTTATGATCAGCAACTTACTGCACAAGCTACTTTGCCCTATTATTTTCTTAACTGCACGATTAATATTTACTGGCAAGTCTGAGCCTTTTGTTCACCCTGATTTTAATTAATCTGACTCTAGGTCACAGTGAAAATGAGGTGGGAAAAAATACAGGTAAAAATATCACAGTGCAGGAAAATTACCCTGGAAATCTTATTCTTTTAAACATTTGGCATAACCCTAATATACTTCTAAGTTGGGCTTTTCACTGTAAAACACATTTCCCTCTAGTAACTCCCAAAGTCATAATAATTATCATTTTTTCCAAGCAGAAACCTCCAAAATGACAGAATACATCCACTGATGAGGTTAGAACATATCACAAGTGTGAGCAAGCTTAAATATGTGCCCTCTTCCACCTATTTCTCTTTCAAAGTAAGAGGTTGCTTTTCTTCAGAAAGGCAATTCAGTCTGCATCTGCTTTGACTTAAAGATCTGAAAACAATGCTATTAATCTAATGCTATTAACCTGATTACATTTCCTACATGGCTTTTAATACGTAACGCTTTTTACAACTGGTTACTGCTGATACTACTTAGTGAGACAGATTGTGCTGAAAATATTGTGGAGGAGGCACAAGCAACCTTCCATCTGCAGCTACTCTTGGGCAGTGCTAAGGCAGACACACTCCTTATGGCTGTGCTCAAAAAGGCAAAACATTATTCCAGGGAGTGCAGTGTCTCAGTCTTTGCGGTGCCTCAGTACTGTGAATCTTTACCAGGCCAATAAATTACCTGGGCTTGAAGCCCTCCTTCAGAATCTAGGGCAGCTCCATCCCACCAACCCTCCTGGCTTCCCCAGGGATGATACGTTTACCAGCTCTTATATATGATCATTCTTGTTTCTGTTGCCTGCACATGCATCAGCGATTGCAAACTCATCAAGAAAAGGCAATTAAAAAAAAAAAGTTAAAAAAAAGAAAAGTTAAAAAAAAAAGTAGGGCTCCCTGGCCACCGGGAAACACGGAAATGGTACGAATTTGGCATAAAATCTTGCGTATGTAGCAACAGCATCTGGTGCTGGCAGTGGATATCGGGACCACATGAAAAAGAATAAAAGGCATGTTTCCGCGGGAAAAATACCCTATAAAAAAATACAGCCGCCATGCTAAATAAGAAAACAGCGTCATCTTAGGGAGCATGTGTCACAGCACGTACTGGGGGGGGGGTGACCTTGTGTGAAATCAGGACCCCTTCAAGGAATATCCTCTCCTCCACCGCCCCAAGGTGACAGCTCTGTGCCCGCGGAAGAGAGCGCTCCTCTGTCACGGCATCCTCGCTGCCGCCGGCTCGGACGCGAAGGCACCAGTCCCCCCCGACCTTGCCTCGCCAGCCTAGGGCTAAACAAACACGTTTTTAACAACCGAGGGCCGCGCCCGCAGTGCTTTCGCCCCCACCTTCGAGGTGGGAGGGCGACCCGGTCGCGCCCCCGCTCCTGCCTCGCCTCGCTCCCCGCCCCAGCTCCGTTCCCACAGGGGCTTCCCCCCGCCCCACCCCCCCGCCAGCAGCCATGTGTCTGCTCAAGTGCGATTAACACCGACCTGCCAAATCCAACCCCCCGGGCCCCGTGTTTACTGCGCGGCGCCTTCGCGCGGAGCCGTTGTGTTGATGGCGCTGGCAAATGAGCCGGGGGAGGTGGGCTCCACGCCGCGCACCGGCAGCTATAAAACCCTCCGGGTCCGCGGCGGGTAGGGCCAGGCGAGCGGCCGTGGACCGGCAGAGGATGGAGGGCAGAGCGATGGGGTGCAGCTGCCCCCGCCCGCCCTCGGCGGCGCTGCCCCCACCGGGATACTTGCCCTTCTCCTCCCGGTGCGGGGCGCGGTCGGGACCTGCCCTAACGGTCCTGCCGTTACCTCACAGGTCCGTGCCTTTCTGGAGGCCCTGGGTACCCACGCCGGCCGAGGAGGGTCGACAGAGTGTCCCCAGCATCGGGCCAGCCGCGGTGAGTGGGGCTGATGGGACGCCGGTACTGCCGTTGGTAACGTCTAGGGAGACGTTCTGGCGGGGTGCCGTGGCGGCGGGGGCCTCCGGCGCGCTGGGGGCCGTGCCAGTGGGCTGATCTCTGCTCTCTCCTTTCCAGCCTCACAGCCCCTGCGGGCTGGCGGAAGCCTCCCGAAAGCTGGCGCAGTACACGCATCCTGTCAGGTAAGTGGCTACCCTGGGCCACGGCCGGTTCCGGCGGCGGAGCTCTGAACCCGTGCCGGGGCTCGCCGTGCTGCGCTGCTAGGAGGAAAGTCCTTTGCTCGGTATTGCCGAGCTTCCCAGGAACCGGCTCCTCCGCCCCTTTTGATCCCACCCATGTCTTTATGTAGGTGGTAAAGTGCCTTCGGAGTGATTTAGCCATCCAAGTGGTTTTGAACTGACAGGCTCTTGGGCAAATGATTGTCAATTCCAGCTCTATTTTTTTGCCGGATTTGTCAGATCTCTAAGATGAGATGTCGACATACTTCCCTGCTGTGGGACTTAAATTTGTGTTATACAGTTATGTGCGGGTTTTTTTGTGGTGGCACAGTTGACTGAAGCACCTTGCTACTCATCACTATTCCCGGGATAAAAAAGGGAGGGAAGGAAAGAGGGGGGGAGGGGTAGCCCCTAGGCTGTCTTGTTCTGCAAACCTCCAGTGTCCCTCCGATGCAAGGACACAGGTGCAGGCATGGGTAAGAGAGGCAGAAGGAGAAGGTATGGACTGATTAAGCCAGCACTGAGGAGGAAAATACTCATGTAACCACTGCTTTAATGGTGAAGGTAATGATTGTGTGGGCACTGTCAGTTGTGAAAGGGAAATAAAGAGCATAGCTAGAGCTGCATCTGCAGGAGAGTCCATTGAAAAGTACCAGTAGGTGTTCCAAGGTGCTTCAAGTAATTGCACAGGAAGTAATTTCAGACAAGATGCAGTTTTCTCTCAAATGTAGTCTCTGATCTTTCAAATTCTGATGCACAGACTATCTAAGCAGCTGCATGGACTGCTTTCACTGTGCCTGCTCCAGTACTTAGGTATGAGTGATTGCTGCAGGGAACAATGAGAATTGAGAGATCTTAGAAAGCAAGTGTCAGTTACTCTGTACAGCAGCACTCTCTTAAACAGCAGACTATAAAGTACTTTTATAATTGCTAGAAAACCATCTAATTCTGTTTCTCAATTTATTTCTATTATAAACAATGTGTAGTCAGTATTTATATTGGAGTGTTCTGGTCTCTTAACTCTTGGGACTTCATTGTCTTTCTTTCAGCTCCTTTCAAACTGTAAGGAAAAGAGAGTGATAGCTAGAAAGGAACAGGAACTGTGGAGTATATTCATTGCACTAGCTGATAACCCTTGCTACACTCTATCAGCAATTTTTTTGTGTTAATTTCTAGATAAAACAGACTTTAAACTCTAGGCTCCTGGGACATGTTCCGTAAGGAGTCTGGTGGATGATTCCTATTGAAAAGACAGGGTGAAATACCTAGGTGTAATCCCCTTAGACCTTTACTGTTCCGTTGATATTTGTCTCAAACCATTGTAAACAATGACTTACTTTGGGGATCTTCACTAACAAAGGTACTAATTTAATCTAAATACACAGGGGATCCTGTTTGACACCCCTTATATTCCCTAGGGCAGTATTATTTGGACCAGGTCCCCAGGTAACACTGTCAATGAGGTAGCAGAGTGTTAAGTTTCAGATACAGTGACTCAGGGGCCTTAAGAATTGTTTTGCTGCAAAACTAGCACTTTAAGTGCTCAGATGAAAATACAGAATCCAGAGAGTACTTTTTCTATTTGAATGTAGAAAAGCTCAGCATGTGAGGGGAAAATGTTGGATGCTTGCCTCAACAGATTTTTCACTCTGTTTTCTTATGTGTCAGCCTTCAAGTGGAGTATGTAATAACAAATAGCAAACCTATTGTGTATTTGTTGCAGACTATTTTGGCCCAAATCAAGGTGCTATGATTACTTATATCAGGAAGCTGAAGCACTTCTGAAAAACTTTCCAGTTCAAGCTACAATCTCCTTTTATGAAGACTCAGAGAGTGAAGATGATGATGATGATGATCATGAACTGCAACAAGATTCAAGAACAGAATCAGATTGCTGATTGCAAGAAAGGCCAATGCAACTTCAAAGACTTAATTTAAACTTAATATAAAAATGTATTATAGTATTTTTAAAGATAATTTATTTGTATGTAAGTTATTAATAAAACTGAAATGTCTTGTAATTTTATCTGACACTTTTTTTCTTCGTTCTGTTCTTGTCCTGGTTTAGGCAAGGGAGGAATTAATACTTTTTTTTAAATTTGAAGTCCTATATTTTGTAAACAATAACTCGGATGTCAATTTTAGAAGCATGGAACAGATGCATTGCTTAAAAGTGCTATATGATCAAGTCACTTCCTCCTTTTGAAGACACAAGGAAAAACTTTATTATGATTTAGACTTCATGTGAAAGACTGTCAAGGAGTCATTGGATGAAGTATTCCAGTGTTGTGCCTGCTATTACAACTGGAGTTTCAGACATAGAAAAAAATAGTAAAGCTGTTTCCCCCTTGGAAGGAAGAGTCCAATTTCTATTCCAATTTTGCCTTTCAAATAAGGGGGGGTGCCTTAAATTGCTCATGCTATCTCATGTTAATGAGGTGTGTTGTTACACAAAACACAGCATGAAACTTACCAGTGTTAAGTGGGTATCACAAAATAAGGAAAAGATCCAGTGTGAATTATTTTGATTGTGAGTTTGGTTTCGATAAAGAAAGCAAAGTTTAGTAGCAATGATCACAGAGGCAAATGCCCCTAACAGAATGAGCAAACAAAAAGGCCTAAAATTCAAATTTGATTCACATATGGGTGCCTTCTTCAGGTACATCTTATGTGAGTGCTTGCATGTGTGTGTTGCTGCAGGCTGGGCCGGCTCAGTGTTTCATAGCATCCCTGGAATACTTGCCCTGTCCCATCTGCTCCCAGCAGGCCTGACACAGCTCGGCAGGAAGGACGGGTCCTCCCACATAGCAATTCTCACCTTTGGAGCGTCGGTACTGCCACTTACACCCTTCAGGCTCCAGCACCATGCCTTGTGATGGGAGCCCTGGACGTAAAACCAAGCGCAGCAGGAGCCAAACTCCCCAGGGCCGAAAAGGCGGCAGACGCAGTACTTGGAGTTCTCTCTTCAACGCCCGCCCGCGCTGCTCCGTCCTGTAACAGGACCTCACGAGCGCAGTCAGTTTCCACTGAAACCCCGACACTGAGGAAGCGTCCAGGCCCGTAGCGCTAGGCCTAAACCCCGCCCGGCCGTGGGATCCGCCCGTCGCCGCCGCGCCTGCGCCCTGTGCCAGAGCGCATCCCCACGCCCGCCCGCTGGGGCGCAGGCCGCGGCCTGTCCCGGCCCGGCAGGATGCTGAACGTTCCTCCCCAGGCCTTCCCTGCGCCCAGCTCCCAGCAGCGAGTGGCCGCGAGTGGCCGTGCCAAGGTAGGGATGGGATGGGGAGAGTCACCCGCAGCCGGTGGTGGGTTTTTTCCCGGCACCGCTGCCCTGGGGCCTGCGGAGCTGCCGGAGATCGGCGCGGGTGAGGGCCGAGATCTTGGCCCGATGGGGTCAGCGTTTTCCGCGCTTGGTTTCGGCCAGCTGCGTGGCCCTACGGGAGCTGTTGTGGCTTGCTGGTCGGCTTCTGTTTGAGGCTGGTGGAGGGTTGCCGCCGAGGGGACGCGGCTGCTGTAACTGCGCCCCCGGGTGAGTGTCTGGCCCCGCGTACCACTCGTTCGAGAGGGTAGTGGTGATAACGCTTCCTGTTCTGCTTTCCCAGGCTTTCTGGGGTTGCTTCTGTGCAGAGACGGACAAGGTCAGCTTGAAATTACTGTGTGCAGTACGTGCTGGGTCCTCATCTTTGGTTTTGGGGGCTGGAGTACTGCGTCCAGTTCTGGAGCCCCTATTACAAGAAAGATCTGGACATGCTGGAACGTGTCCAGAGAAGGGCCACAAGGATGATCAGAGGGCTGGAGCTCCTCTCCTATGAAGATAGACTAAGTTGGAGCTCTTCAGTCTAGAGAAGAGAAGGCTTTGGCCTTCCAGTATCTGAAGGGGCCTACAAGAAAGCTGGGGAGGGACTTTTTAGGGTGTCAGGTAATGATAGGACTGGGGGGAATGGAGCAAAAATAGAAATGGAAAGATTCCGATTGGATGTTAGGAAGAAATTCTTCACCGTGAGGGAAAGAACAGGTTGCCAGGGAGGTGGTAGATGCCGGGGAAGTTTTTAAGGTCGGGCTGGATGTGGCTCTGAGCAACCTGATGTAGTGCATGGTGTCCCTGCCATGACAGGGTTTGGAACTAGGTGATCCTTGAGGACTCTAACAATTCCATGATTCTGTGATTTTGTGTCTTCAGACCTCTCTTGGAAAGCAGTCTTATACTTAACTACAGTAGCCTCAAGTGATGTGGGTCTGTGTGTTCTTTAATCTTCTCCTTGCTGATTTTGTTGTGATTTTGTAAGACCACGAGCCTTTACCCTGTTCTTTGCTATTTGAGTTTGGGTCCAAGGAGGTCCCAGTCTGTGGTGCTGTTGAAAAGGAAGGTGCTAGACACTCTGAAGATCTTGCTTTGTCGTTCTGGGCAGACTATGGTAAATTAAAAGTCTTAAGTCTTATCTTTTGCTGGGTGAGATTTCCACCTATGTTGTAGGGCTTCAGAAAGTTTTTGTGAATAACAGTGAAGGTGAACTTCCTTACCTTTTCCTACCTGGCCATGATCTTCAAATTTCTCTTCTTTGTTGCTCATAGGATTCCATGCCATAACTCAAATGGTGCTGATATAAACTTTAAGAGCACAGGAGGACTTGATATCTGCAGTTTGCTCTGGGAAGAGCTCTCTGAATATTTGCTGATGCTCAATAATTCCCTTGTCTGTGTTACTAGATAAGATGTTCCCCTAAGCAGCCTTATGGCTGACTATGACTCCTGAATATCAGTAAAGAATATGGATTATGTAATTTCTTGTTTCTTCTCATTTGCTGCCCTTATTTAGAGGAAATGAGCTAATCACTTTTGCCTGATTCTTCCTAGAAAGCTTAAAAAAGAGTATATTGAACAGCTGTTTCTTCCTTTAGAATTTAATAATGTTTGTACATTTGTTATTTTCCAGGTACCTTTGAAACCAGGGAGGAGTCTTATGGATTGGATTCAATTAACTAAAAGTGGGAAGGACTTGACTGGTTTGAAAGGGAGGCTAATTGAAGTGACAGAAGACGAGCTTGCTAAACACAACAAAAAGGAGGACTGCTGGATATGTATAAGAGGTTAGTTGCTGTGATGTTGCTTCTACATTTTTTTGCCTAACTTCTCTCTTCTGAACTTAAAGAAGCAGCAAAACCCCCAAACAAACAACAACAACAAAAGCTGCACCTCAAAACAAACTGTGCACCTTCTGTGTTTAGGCCAGGTGTAATCTGACATAATTGGATGCAACTTCGTTTGAGTTAGAGATTTTGTGCCACAAAGATTTTCTTTACTTTCATCCTTTTCTTAGGAAGTCTCCCAAGTGGGCATATTTTGTACTTTTATATAAGCATATATAAACAAACCACAAGATTGTATCTCAGAAGTTGAAAGTATTGTTAAGTTAATGATGTTAAGTGGTTTGGGGCAATAGCCATGACTGGAAGAGTATTTTCAGTGCTGAAGTTCCTAGTTGTAAAATGTTTACTCTCCAGTTGAATCCAGTTGAAATTCAGAGGCTAAAGTACAGTGATACTGCCTTAAATTTGTCATAAGATAACAGCACCTCTATGAAAATAGGTTAAGAAAGGCAGAGTAGCTAATGTGACTAGATAATGGTTCATTTAGTAGTGACTGAACTGATACAGAGCAGCACTAATATCTGACTTAATGTCATTACTCAACTCCAGCAAAAGAAAGTTAAGAATTTCTTCATGAAGGCAACTTTGTTTTTGTTGGGTGCTAACGGGGTTAAAAGTATGGGTGAAATATTGTTCAGTACTGGCTTTTGAGCAAGATAAAAGGATTGATTAATTTTCTGTGTGCTGCTTTTGCCCATACTAGCAAAACTGTGGTGGGAGAAGAGCTAAAGAGAGCTTACTTACTGTGGAGGCCTGTTATTTTTTTTTTTTCCTCAAAAAGGGACTTCTGCTTCAGAATCACTGCTTTTGAAGGCTTCTGTTTTCTTTTCAATGTCTTACTCTTCTTTGACTCCATCTCTGAAGCTGTTTTTACAAGAACTCTGCCATTCTGTTTCTGTATCTTTTTTTTCCCCTTCTCTTCCTTTTCTTTGTTCAAAGACTTCTAGTGAAAAAAAGCCCTCATAACTGAGAGTCTTGGTAGATTACCTGTAGATCTGGTAGGTGGACAGGTAGTAAAATAATACCATTGTGGTATAGCTGAATGAGGTTTCTGCATTGGTCGTTAGACTGGGTCTCTGTAAGAAAGAGGAGAAATTGATGAGAGGAATGTGAAGGGAAACAGGATCTAAATTTGTTCAAAAACCCAGTAGGATGATCATCAAAGAAAGGCACAAATTTATATAGAAGTGGAATATCAGAGAGTTAAGAAACAGAGTGAAGGGTGTATAAATGGCATTTCTTTTGTCCCTGCAAGTTAAATGATAAATTGAACAAGTGAGAAATGCTTATTAACTATATAGATGCTAACATCTTATTGCATGCAGTAATCAGTGCTGCACACAAGATGGCATAGTTAATACATCCTTCCGAAGATCAGGTCAGTAAAATATGCAAGGATCCTTCCTTTGTGATCTGGAATGGTTATTCTTACCATCTAGGATTGTCCCAAGTACATTTCTCCCTTGCCCAGTGCTGAATGCCTGCTTGCTTCTGAAGTAATTAAAGTGTGCCTCTTAATGTGTTTGTTAGGAAAGCAGTGGCACAGTTCTCCTTCTGGTAGCTTCCTGTTTTGATAATGTTGTGTCTTCAAATATTGTTCTGTATCTTCCAATATTCTGCTAGATAGGCCTGCAGTAGTCCTGTTAACAGCAAAATGTCTGTAGTTATATCTGTTTATGGCTGCATTCTTCAGGTGCTAGTTACTCTGGTTGCACAGCAACAATAATTAGCCTTCAGCATTTCAGATCTATGAAGAAGCATTGTTTTATCTCCCTGGAAATACTAAGGATAGTATTTGTGGAGAAAGAATACTGAGTCCTTTTACTGGGCAAATTTGATACCAGAGTTGTAAGCCTTTAATGAGCATAGACTATATTAAGTTTTTTCATACTGCTGAATCTGAAGAATGGAAGTTTAGTTGCTGTGGATACCACTTTTTCCCTACGGGAAACAGTTCAATTCTGTAGGCTTTTTATTCCATAGGTGATGGGTGGTAAGGAAGCAACTATGGCAGCGCTTCAGGGGTAACTTAATTGGAAGGGAGAGTGAAAACATTTCTGTGCACTGAGTGGCTTCATTTTATGTCTCTGTTTAAATCAACCTCTGGTTCTTTTACCTCCTAGCTAGGGCACATCATGTTCAACTTCCTGGGTTTATTTTGTTAAAGAAACCTTCCAGGTTTCTCCAGATGTTCACTGGACAAGTGGCAAAGCATTGTAGGATTGTCCTCTCTATGAAATAAGTTATGTTTTGTGCTCTATGCAGTTTTGTAACTTCAGTTTCTGGGTTTGGAAAGTCCTACTGTTTGTTATGATAGCATCTGCTGTTTGCCATTTCAGCGTTTAATGTGTAGTTAATGTAAGCTTTTGGCTGGTAGGAGTGCTTGTAGCAGCTGTAGAAACGCTGCTGAGGTTTTTGTGTTCCATTTTCTGCAGGATTTGTATATAATGTCACACCATACATGGAATATCATCCTGGTGGTGAGGATGAACTGATGAAAGCAGCAGGAACGGATGGTACAGATCTCTTTGATCAGGTGAGAACAAACAGCAGCAAATGACAATTGTCACCAGAAAGCGTTCTGAAAAATGCATGAATTTTGGTTGTTTTTTAGGGTCATTCCAGTGGAAACAGTGATTTGAACTCTTTTATGTCTTAGGGAAAGGCAGTGGGTTACTGCTCAGAATGTCACTTAGGTGTGCTGAAAGAAAATGTGACATTTTGTTGTTGGAATGATGCTTCAATCTGACCATATTATTAAGGTGGGGTTTTTTTAGCAGACATAGCAATGAAGCTATGCTATCTCAACAGCTTGAGGTGCTGCTCTTAATAGACTACTACAGCAAGTAATTACTATTATATGACAGGCATTTTCTTCTCAGAATTTTTAACTTCTTGAAAAATCCTTGTAGTATTCTTTTGTCTATTAGCTTGGCCACTGAATGGTGAACAAAGTACTAAGAAATAATGCTGGGGCTGCTCTTAACTGACTGTGAGCAAATCAGAAGATAAACGGTCTCTTTCTTCACTGCTTCTGTAAATATTTTGAAAAGACTCAGAAAACAAAGGGTCTGCTGAATGAGTGTACTTGGTGTAGGGCATCTCTTGCAAACCTGGTGCTGCAAAAGATGATTCCTTGAGTTGGTATTTTTTAGAAACTTATTTCTTTGGGTCTCCTTGGCTCACAAGGTTTGTCTAAGAAATTGGGAAGCAGTAGAAAGGAAATCTCTTGTGTCTGAAAGGAAATCTTGATCCCTCTACAGTTTATGCATCACAGTATGTTATGCCTTTATTTGCAAAACATTTTTAGCAAGGAGTATAAATAAAGAAGTGATGACGTTTTACTTTTGTTAAGTTTACCTTTGGTTAGTGCTTTCACAAATGAGCTGCTGCATTCAGGCACAATTCTCTGATTTCAAGAAATTTGGAGTTTCTCTCCTGGAAGCTCATCCAGTGTCAAACTGTAGACTGAAATTCTGTAGCTGGATCATTGTCAAGTATTGTATGATGGACTTGGAAACTGAAGTCTTGACATCAAGGCCGTTTAAGGAAGTTCCTCAAGTTTTTACTAAGTTCAGGTACACACTGGATAGATTTTTTTTTCTTTTTTTTAGTTTTGTCATGGGAGTGCAAAGCAGTGTTCAGATCCTTAAAATAGGTTGTTCACATTTTTTGTTTATGGAAGCATGTCTCATTTGGTTCTCACTGCTTTAGCATTCTGTGTCTGTCAGAAACTGCTCTCTTTCAAAGTTTGGTAGATTACCAGTGTTTCTCAAATTTCTGGAAAAATTAACTGTCACTCAAAATCCTCCATTTCCATCTGTTACTTGTATATGAGGAAACTACAACTTGTGGATGAGATTCTTTATTGTGTCTCTTTAGTTTGTCCAGTTTAAAGTTCTTACTTTTAAATCTCTACATACCATTCAAATTTGTCATACAGCACTTTATTTCCTTTTCTCTTCTTGTGATGTTATCCTGGATGCCCTATCAGAATTGGCTTTTCTGACATCCATTTCCTCTGCAAGTTCTCCAGTTCTGGTCTGTAAAGATACTGCTTTTTCTTCACATTATTTGACATTTAAGATAGGTAATTTCCAAATTAACTAAATGATAGTAAGATAGAAACAAACAAATACACCAAATTGGTAGGTGGTGTTTGTGTGTCTAAACTACTATTCTTTATATTTGTTTTCTTCATCACTTTTCTCTTCATTTGTGTCTAACCAAGACTAATTACCCTTGAGGTAAGACCTCAAGAGCCTAGACCCTTGAGATAAAAATATTTTTATTTTGTTAATTGTTTAGCATACATTGTAAAAATTAAATGCACTCTGCAATAAAAGTAAGTACTGAATAACACAATAATGACTGTTTAAAAATATAATCTGCTAAAACATTAGCTACTGTACAAAAATGAAGTTTCCTACTTTCAGTGCATAGAACAACATGGTAAGAATTAAAAATTTTGTAAAACCTGATTTTGTTGATGCAGGTACATCGTTGGGTCAACTATGAATCAATGCTGAAGGCATGTCTTGTTGGGAGAATGACTGTCAAGCCTGTTGCTGCTCCAAAAGGTGAGAGTTTTAAGTATTAAACTTCTGTCATGCTTTATTTCAAAGTTATCTGGAAATTATCCTCATATTTATGAGGAAAGTCTCTATTCTTGGATAGAGAGGAAGCCTATTGGATATTGCCCCTCAATTTAAGAAAGATGTTGAGATGTTCGAACGTGTCAGAAGGGCAACGAGGCTGGTGAGGGGTCTGGAGCACAGCCCTGTGAGGAGAGGCTGAGGGAGCTGGGGGTGTTTAGCCTGGAGAAGAGGAGGCTCAGGGGAGACCTTATTGCTCTCTACAACTACCTGAAAGGAGGTTGTAGACAGGTGGAGGCTGGCCTCTTCTCCCAGACAATCATAGAATCATAGAATTGTTAGGTTTGGAAGGCACCTCACCACCTCATGGTGAAGAGCTTCTTCCTTCCAATCTGAATCTACCCATTTCTAGCTTCATTCCGTTCCCCCTAGTCCTATCACTGCCTGACCCCCTAAAAAGTCCCTCCCCAGCTTTCTTGTAGGTCCTCTTCAGATACTAGAAGGCCACAATAAGGTCTCCTCAGAGCCTTTTCTTCTCCAGACTGAATAGTCCTAACTCTCTCACCAGTGACAGAACAAGAAGACACAGTCTCAAGCTGTGCCAGGGGAGGTCTAGGCTGGATGTGAGGAAGAAATTATTCCCAGAAAGAGTGATTGACCATTGGAATGGGATGCTGAGGGAGGTGGTAGAGTCACTGTCCCTGAAAGTGTTTAAAAACAGGCTAGATGAGGCTCTTGGTGCCATGGTTTAGTTGATTAGATGGTGTTGAGTGATAGTTTGGACTTGATGGTCTATGAGGTCTTTTCCAACCTGGTTAATTCTGTGATGTATTCAGTCTTTTTACAGCAGGTAGCTGAAGATGAAACTCTTTTATGTATGGTTTTGTAAGTAATGTAGTGCACATTTTCCCTTTTGTTTTTAGTCATCAGAAAACAGCTGCTTGTCACGTGCATATATATAAATATATATATTTATTTATTATGTATATAAAAAAATATATACATAAATCTAGGGTAGAAAATACATATGTATTTTGTCCCCTAGATCTTTCCTTCTTCTGACCCCAGGGGACAAACTGTTTTAGGCAGTTCTTTCATCTTGAAATAAAAGTCCATATTTTAAATCTGGTGATTTTGGCACCAGACAAAGTTCTGGCAAGCTGCATATGTACTGAGATATTTGACTGCATTTTATAGACTGTTACCCTTTCCAGAACACTTTATTGGGTCCTTTAATTTTAATTTATTTGGGCAAAATATTGCTGATACAACAGCCCTTTTAAGCTAGGACAGCAAGAGCTGTAGTATATTGTCTTAAAATGGCAGTGATGGCTTCCAGAGACTTTAATCTTCAGTATTTGCTTCAGTTTGTAAGGCACAGCCAAAATTTTCCATACCTGGGAAGCAAATGCTTGTTACTGAATCACAGAATTGCTAGGATTGGAAGGGACCTCAAGAATCATCCAGTTCCAACCCCCCACCATGGGCAGGGATGCCTCCCACTAGATCAGGTTGCTCAGAGCCACATCCAGCATTGCTGCAAAAACCTCCAGGGATGAGGCTTCTACCACCTCCCTGGGCAACCTGTTCAGTGTCTCACCACCCTCATGGGGAAGAACTTCTTCCTAACATCCAATCTGAATCTACCCATTTCTAGTTTTGCTCCATTCCCCCCTGGTCCTATCATTACCTGACACCATAAAAAGTCCCTCCCCAGCTTTCTTGTAGGCCCCCTTCAGATACTGGAAGGCCACAAGAAGGTCTGTCTCCTTGAAGCCTTCTCTTTTCCAGACTGAATAGCCCCAACTCTTTCAGCCTGCCCTTATAGGGACAGACTGACCCTTAGCAAAACTGCAGTGAAATCATGAAAGAATTAATGCCTGCAGCTATTTTTCTCACATTGTGTAGTGTCCTTTAGTTCACAGATCCAACCATCTCTTGCAGCTCTTCAGTTTATGACAATGTGCACTGCTTACTTGCTTAGTGCTGCTGTGGGTTGGATTTGCATCCCAACAAGTTGGAAATTTGCCCCCCCCGAGTAAATTTACCACACTAACTCAGAGCTTGGAAGCACAATGAAGTTATATTTACAAAACTAGACTAAATATAAAAGTATAAAAGGCAATAGAGACAAGAAACAAGTAAATGAGCAGCAGAAAGGAGAAAGAACACTCCATGTTCCTAAACTATATAGAAATTGCAGAAACTAAATAAACTTCTCTGTTACTTGCTCAGCCTCTTAGGAAAATTTGTCCAGGTTCACTAAGAACAGCAGATCTTTTCTTCAGGGGCACCTGAGGAGGTTCAGTGGCTATTGGTGTGCCATGCCTGCTACGCTTGGGAGGAATTTGTCTCCACTGATCTCCAGTTTCTGAGTCATCCTGTTTGGGAAGCTGGCAAGGGGGTTAGTGTCTGGTGGCAAGGGGTCTTAGTGTCCTGACTACTGCATGGCTGATGGGACAGTTTAGGAGGGACAGGGATCTGTTGGAGAGGGTCCAGCAGAGGGCTATGAGGATGATGAGGGGACTGGAGCACTGCCTTATGAGGAAGAGGCTGAGGGACCTGGGGCTTTTTAGTCTGGAAAAGAGAAGATTTAGAGGGGGTTTAATAAATGTTTCTAAATATCTGAGGGCTGAGGGTCAAGAGGGAGGAGACAGACTCTGCTCACTTGCACCCTGTGACAGGACAAGGGGCAATGGGTATAAACTACAGCACAGGAGGTTCCACCTCAACAGGAGGAGGAACTTCTTCACTGTGAGGGTCACAGAGCACTGGAACAGGCTGCCCAGAGAGGTTGTGGAGTCTCCTTCTCTGGAGACTTTCAAGGCCTGTCTGGATGTGTCCCTCTGTGACCTGAGCTAGATTGTGTGGTCCTGCTCTGGCAGGGGGCTTTGACTTGATCTTTGAAGGTCCTTTCCAACCCCTGACATCCTGAGATCTTCTTACCATTATGCTTATTGTTTTTTCTTATGCTTGTAGAGATTTCTTCTGCTCTCTCTGAAGAGAAGAAACGACTTAATGGTAAGTATTAACCTGCAGTGAACTTATTGAATATTCTCAAAGGAGCAGTGGGGTTTTTGTGACACTTCTGTCTTTGTGTTTGAATCTGGTGTTGAGGCATTAGTTATTTGTGGAAATTAGAGAAGGCAAAATCCTGATCAGGTATTGTGAATTTAATGTTTAAAAGTAGAGTAGGATAGATAAGGCAGGTATGAGATGGGCAAACTTTCTGCTTGAGTCAGACAGGATAGGTGACAAATTTCTGTGTGCTGTTAAGTCTATCTCTACAAAATTGCCAGGCTTTCTGATCCTGTCTCAGAAAAGCTAGTTGACCATGGGGCTGCCATAGCAGAGACAAGACAGAATCTTGGGGAATACTTAGAATTAGTAAGTGTCTATTCAGAACTGGAAGGTCTCCACTGGGAAATGAGTTGAAATGCAGGTGAATTAGCTGATCACTGAACTGCCTGAGGTGTAACTGAGAATGACTGGGCTGACAATTGGCATGGCTCTAAGAGAAGCAAATAAGGTCCTGTAAATGTACTAGAGAATCATTCAAGCCTTCACTGAGCCTTTCCTGGAGTCCTGGAGGTAGCTTTGGTAGCTAGTGATCCAAGAACTATGCATGTGATTTTGATGATTTTAGGGAAATGCTACAGACTGGTTAGTGATATTAGTATAAGAGGTTTCCTGAAAGAATATGGCTTCTGAGGCTCATTCAAATGGAGTGTGCTAGAAGTATCTTGGTGGAGCAAATAAGATGAACATCTGTGAAGGGAAATAATACAATTTGAACTCAAACTGGTGTATTGGCATGAAAGGTGACAGGTGCAAATTGG
This sequence comes from Indicator maculatus, assembly GCA_013399975.1. Lineage (NCBI taxonomy): Eukaryota > Metazoa > Chordata > Aves > Piciformes > Indicatoridae > Indicator > Indicator maculatus. The sequence continues at coordinate 164,775 of VXBD01006613.1, forward strand.
TTATGGAAAAGTCCAGGCTGAAACTTTGGACAAAGAGTCTGGAGCAGTCAAATTTTGGAGAGGCAGGAGAAGCAGAAACATAGATGAATCTTAAGGTGAAGCCAGACAAGTTCCCAGCAAGTCCAGGCACAGTGAGGGAAAGGTAGCTTGTTCCAGGTTTCTCTGGTGAATGCCCAAGTAAAGAGCAGTGACAAGTGGCATTCCTCAGAGGTTGGTACTGGGTGCAGTGCTGTGTACCATCTTTGTCAGCAGCATGGACAGTGGGATTGAATGCCCTCTCAGCAGGTTTGCTGACACCAAGCTATGTGGTGTGGTTGACATGCTGGAGGGAAGGGATGTCATCCAGAGGGACCTTGACAGGCTTGAGAAGTGGGCCCATGCAAACATTATGAAGTTCAGCAAGGTCCTGCACTTGGGTTGAGTCAGTCCCAAGCACAATTATGGGCTGGGCAATGAGTGGATTGAGAGCAGTCCTGAGGAGGAGGGCCTGGAAGTGTTAGTGAATGGAAAAACTGAATATGAACCAGCAATGTGCATTCACAGCCCAGAAAGCAAATTGTGTCTTGGGCCTTGTCAAAAGAAATGTGACCAACAGGTCGAGGGAGATGATTCTGCCCCTTACTCTGCCCTGGTGAGACACCACCTGGTGTACGGTTCTGGAGTTCTCAGCAAAGGAAAGACATGAACCTGCTCCTGTGGGTCCAGAGAAGGGCCAAAAAGATCATCAGAAGGCTGGAGCACCTCCCTGTTAGGACACAGTGAGAGAGGTGGGGTTGCTCAACCTAGAGAAGAGAAGGCTTTGAGGAGACCTTATAGAGACCTTAGAACTGTTAGGGTTGGAAGGGGACCTCAAGGATCATCCAGTTCCAACATCCCTGCCATAGGCAGGGACACCTTCCACTAGATCAGATTGCTCAGAGCCACATCCAGCCTGGCCTTCAAAACCTCCAGGGATGAGGCTTCTGCCACCTCCCTGGGCAACCTGTGCCAGTGTCTCACCACCCTCATGGGGAAGAATTTCTTTAAAACATCCAGTCTGAATCTACCCATTTCCAGTACTCAAAGGGAGTACACAGGAAAGGTGGGGAGGGCCTCTTTATCAAGGAGTGTAGTGACAGGACAAGGGATCATTGTTTTAAACTGAAAGAGGCTATATTTACATTAGATACTGGGAAGAAATGCTTAGATCAATCCAATAAAGCATATCCTTGGGTTTTGTCATCATTGGTTGCACAGAAAGTTAGGGGCAATCAAAGCTGAAATACTCAGAGTACATTGCTAGGGATAAAAAACAGTGTGGGTGTAGCCTAATGTGCTCTTAAACATCTGTTCATACTTGAGTTTCAAATCAAAGACATCAACATTTCCAAATACTTCCTTTCCTAAAGCGTGCCTTGTATTGGAGAATAAATATGTATCATAGGTGTGTTTTAAAAAAGATCTTTTCAGCCTTGCACTTTTCAGCTAACTGAATTTCTTTCATCCAAACTATGACAATGATAAATTTTTTAATACTAATAGTAAAGAAAAGTTGGACACTTCCACCACCTGAAAACAAGGTGGTGGTTGAGTATATGCACATTGGTCCTTGAAAGAGCTTACCATGTGGAAAAGGGTAATGGGAGGAGAGTTTGAGCTGGAGTTTCAACTAGCTGGAAATCTTTAGCTTAAGTAATGTTGTGTTCCTGTTTTTCATAGTAATATTTTGTGTTTACAAATATGGGTGAAGCTTCTTCTGGACCGTCTAAGAACAAAGAAAACAATATTTAAAGAAATCTTTCAGAGCATCCTAAAATAGTTTAGACTGGGAGGAACATCTGGAATTTCTTTGGTCCAGTCCCTGCCCAAAGCAGGGTGAACTTCTATAGATCAGTTTGCTCATGAGCAGCCCCACCCTCATGGAAAGTGAAGAGTAGTGGTAATTTGGATTTTATTCCTTTTTAATTTTTTCCCCTTTCTGCTTCTCTATACTTGCTGCTTTCCCACTTCTTTAGGTAGCTGAAGATTCCTGTTGCCTTTCCCCTTTAGGCTGTGCAAAAACAGTTCCATCAGCCTCCTATCATATATGCTGTGCTCCTGGAGCTGACTGTTTTGGTGACCTTTCCCTGGAGTTGATCTGATGTATCAATGTCCTGCTCTGGGGAGCCAAATCTGGACATGGTACTCTGGATACGGTCTCAGAAATGCTGAACAGAGGGGAAGAATTGCTTCCTCTTGCTGAGGATAAAGCTGGCTTTCACCACCACAAGGATGCAGCATCTGCCCAAGTTTGCCCTTCCTGCTAAGTTCCTGGAAGGTTTTTCTCCAAAGCTCCTTTCTATCCAGTCAGGCTCTTACCACTTGTTTTTGTTATATCAGATTACTTTTTTTTTTTTGGTAACCCAGGTGAAAGATTTTACATTTTCTTTTGAGCTTCATATAACTTTTGTCAGCCCATTTCTTCAGCCTTGCTGGGTCCCTTTGAAGGTAGCCATAACCTTGTGTGTTTCAGTTGCTTCCCATGCTCATGTACTTCATGACAGCACGACAGCATGTGCCCTTCAGATTGCTAATGATGGTGTCAAAGAGTATTGTCATTCCCTGTTCCCTATACCATCTGTAACTGTCCACAGTTGGACTTTGTACTGCTGATCACACCTACTGTGACTGGCAGGCCTACTAATTTTCTACCCAGGCTGCAATCGAGCTATCAAACCTAGCTCTCTCCAATGTAGCTGCAGGGCTATGTGAGAAACTCTGTCATTAGCCTTGCTATCACACCTTGGGATTCTGCAAAGCTTTCCTGAGATTCAGAGTTGTAATTCCTTCTGCCATTCACAGGATCACAGGATGTCAGGGGTTGGAAGGGACCCAAAGAGATCATCGAGTCCAAGCCCCCTGCCAGAGCAGGACCATACAATGTAGCTCAGGTCACACAGGAATGCATCCAGATGGGTCTTGAAAATCTCCAGAGAAGGAGACTCCACAACCTCTCTGGGCAGCCTCTGTGACCCTCACAGAGTACTGAAGAAGTTCCTTCTCCTGTTGAGGTGGAACCTCCTATGCTGTAGTTTATATCTATTGCCCCTTGTCGTATCACAGGGAACAAATGAGCAGTGCCTGTCCCTTCCCTCCTGACACCCAGCCCTCAGATATTCATAAACATTTATTAAATCCCCTCTCAGTCTTCTCTTCCAGACTAAAAAGCCCCAGATCCCTCAGCCTCTCCTCATAAGGCAATGCTCCAGTCCCCTAATCATTCTCATAGCCCTCTGTTGGACCCTCTCCAGCAGGTCCCTGTCCCTCTTAAACTGGAGAGCCCAAAACTGAATGCAGTACTCAAGGTGAGGTCTTACCAGGANATAGCCTTTAGCTGTACCAGCCAAGCCTCCCAGTTTGGTGTCATCAGCAAACTTGCTGAGCAGACTCTCTGTCCCCTCATCAGTGTCACTGATGAAGATGTGACAACACGAGACCCAGCACTGATTCCTGGGGGACTGCAGTAGTTACAGCTCTCCAGCTGGACCTGGCACCATTGATCACTGCTCTTTGGACTCTGTCATGTAACCAGTTCCTAATCCACCTCACTTTCTGCTCTTCCATCCCACACTTCCTGAGCTTGCTCACTAGGATGTCATGGAAGACGGTGTCAGAGGCATTGCTAAGGTCAAGGTAGGCTACATCCACTGTCTCCCTGAATCTACCCATTCACTTATGGTATCATAGAATGCTATCAAATTAGTCAAGCATGATTTCCCCTTGGTACATCCATGCTGGCTACTCCTGATAACCACCTTCCCTTCCAAGTGCCTGGACGCCTTAAATACGTGAACTCCATAGTGGCCATCAGCCTTTGGCTTCACCACCAGCTTTGTTTATAACCACCATGACCCACAGAGCACTTCCCTAAATTGCTTCACTGATCACTTGAATCATTGTCACTTCATTGCAGTGTGGCTTTTTGTTTTCACGTCGCACCTTATTTTCAGAATCTTTATTAAAGAGTATTTCAGAGTAATTCATAACTCACTTGATTTGCCTGGGCACTGTCTTTTCTTTTGTCTGTTCTTACATTTCTGTTGACCTGCAAAAGCAAGTGTGTATGACCATCATAGAATGTTAGGGGCTGGAAGGGACCTCAGAAGATCATCCAGTCCAACCCCTGGTCCTGCCCGAGCAGGATCACCTATACCAGATCACACAGGAACACATCCAGGTGCATCCCTAGGCAGCCTGTTCCAGTGTTCCCTCACCCTCACAGTGGAAATGTCTTTTTCTTCCTGTTTCCATGGAACTTCCTATGCCTCAACTTCCACTCATTGCCCCTTGTCCTGTCATTGGGCATCACCAAGCAGAGCCTGGCTCCATCTTCTTGGCACTCACCCTTTACATATTTATAAGCATGAATGAGGTCACCCCTTAGTCTCCTCCTCTCCAAGCCAAAGAGCCTCAGCTCCCTCAGTCCCTCCTCATAAGGAAGATGTTCCACTCCCTTTGTCATTTTTGTGTCTCTGCACTGGACTCTTTCAAGCAGTTCCCTGAGGTCCTTCTTGAACTGAGGGGCCCAGAACTGGACATAATATTCCAATGTGGCCTCACCAGGGCATAGTAGAGGGGAAGGAGAAGGATGAAAGTCTCTTATCCACTGAGGCCAAGCTAAGCATATCTCTCCTCCAGAAAGGCTTATCCTTTGAGAAGGCTTTTATCATTACGTGATTGGTTTTCTTTCACAGTGATCTAACTGCTCTACCATTTAGTTTCCTTGGCAGCTGCAGATGGTGTGTACTTAGGGGTAATTAAGGATCAAAGAAGTAATTCAAATGAGTTTTAATTGCTTTTGATAATTCCCCCATCTGGATGATCAAACCATTTTGACTGATTGGATTAGGCCAGGGTTGGCTCTCTTCGTTCTTACCTCTTTCCACATGGTGGAGCCACTCAGTTACTGTGTGGAAGCTTGAGGTCAAACTACATCCATCCCTGGCATTTGGAAGCTACTCATCTAGGTGACTGAGAACTCAGGGGTTATTACAGGTTTGCAGAATTTGCCTTTGGATGGGCTTGCAACCAGCACTTAACCAAGTGTTTATCTTAGACCTCTGCCTAACCATTATCCAGGAAAAACTTCATGTGATGTTACAAATCATGCTGTATTTCAGTCTGTGCAGCTTCCTTCAGCATGATTCTATGTAACCTCCTTGTGTTAAAACTGAGGAGGGATTGCAGTTCCTTTTATCTGTCATCTCTGCCCAAGTTTTTGCTGGTTTCTTTTGGGTCGAGATGACTAGTGTTGACATTTTTCAAAGCCTGTCTCTGTCTTGCCTCCCTTGAAAGGCCTTTTCAGGTTGCTTCATGTTTTTTAATATGTCAAGTGTGTAGCTGAATTCTGTAAAAATTCCTAGCAAAGTGCAAAGTAGAGAGATTAAGGCTGATGTCTTTGCTTAACTGACTGGTGTGAAATTTTTACTTGTGAATTAGATTAGACCAGACATCCCAAATTGAATTTGTTCATCTGAATTGTATAAACAAAAAGTTCACTTGAAGGAGATTAATTCAGATAACTTTTTTTTCCTGTGCTTTGCTATAGCAAAATACTGAAAGGAAAAGCTAATAACAGCTGAAACTGAGACTAAGTTGCATATACCACCAGGGCTGCACGCACAGATTCAGTGATACATAGAAATCTTAATTTCTGAAGTAGAATTTCATGTTCTAGGAGCCTGCTCTCCAAGAGAAAGCACTGAATAAAGGCGTAATAAAAAAACCAACCAAACAAAAAAAGCACAGGGGTACTTCTGGCTGACTGTGGTAATAAAGCCACTGAAGGTTGTGGGAGGGGTATGTAGAACATTGAATTTAAAAAAAAAGGCACTTCTGTTCATGATTTCTATTACATGAGCACCACAGCAAATGTTTTTATCACTCTGCTCTTTGTAGGTATGCTCCCTGAGAAGAAAGCTCTGGGTGCTTCTGCTAAAGATTTAACTCCAAGGTAAAAACCTTCATTTCTCATTGTCTGGTGAACATTCAGTTTAATAATTCTGTGCAGTTCTTAGTGAATGCAGACAACTTTTTCCATGGTTAGTTCTTGATGTTTCACCTGAATAAGTATATATCATTGCCATCCTCTTACAAAGTGGGAAAGCTGAAGCTCAGTTTTAAATAAACATCTTGCTGCAAAGTTCTTGGCTTCCTCTGTGTGTTTCTAACTTGCACTGCCTTGCATCGTAGACAAATACATAGCTTATATTCTCAGCCTTCTCAGCCTTGCCTCTTGAGAAAACTCCTGCAAAGTGATTCCAGATGGGCTGATTACTTCTTTGATTTTAGTTAATTTATCCATACATAAAACCTGGTATGCCTTGGGAAAGTACTTAATTTCAGCCTGGAATATATTAAGATGTGGTAGCAACAGTATGCAAAGCAGGCCCTGAACCCTCACTGTGATATGCCTGCTGTTGTCACTGATCTGCCCTTTTCCTCTGCAGTGCCTTGAGTTGCTAAGGTTCAGTTTCTCACTTTGCATCAGCATCCCTGTGAATGTGACATCTCTGGGCTAGTTACATGCAGTCACACAAAATACTGTGGCTTGTGAACAGCTGGGCAGTGGTTTATCTTCTGGAATGCTGCCTCAAGCTTGCTTCCTTTCTTCCTATGTCTCTGGCATGTTCTGGTGTGTGACTGGAATGTTCTGGTGTGCAGCCTAGAATATGCTGGCTGTCAGGAGAGTCTAGTGGAGTGGGCATCCTCCTTCTCTGCCTTCTCTCTTGGTCCAGGAGTCCAAACAGTAGGTGGAAGTGGTTAGGACATTGAGGAAGGTAGAGGACAGTGGTAATGTAGATACAGGGGGTAAATTTTGCTGTAGGGAAAGAGCTGACTTTCACTGGCTGAGATTCCACCTGCAGCCCAGGTGGAAGTCAAGGGAGAACTATAGAAGTGTAAGGTGGAGAGCTAGGTATGAGGTTGTCAGATTTATGGTCTCCAGGAAAAAGGGTAGGGAAAGGAACAGCTGTTCTGGGGCTGGGTGGGTGAGTTACTTCTTGGCAAGTGTAAGGCCATACAAATAAAAGCCTTGCTGATTCTTATCTTACCCTGGGTTTATTACAAGGTTTGAGCAACTTGGGAACATAGGAATGTGAAATCTTCGTTTGGGGAGATGAAGGGAACTACAGTTCCACTCTGATATATGAACCAGAGCCTGAAGCTAGGAAGTCACCCTGGCTGTTTAGTGCTTTTGTCTGTAGTCAAGAGTTTAGTCATCTTATTAGGAAGGTTGATGTACTGCAAAGAGGATGCATGTTCTTTTGAAGTAAAACCAACAGCACATAATTTTAGCTACAATGTGCTGACTATCAGGATCCATAATTAGGCAGTTTTTATTTTAATAGTCTTCTAAAAATTACTGGCTCTGGACTTAAAGAAAAGTAAATAACTTTGGGGTTTAAATTTATGAAAGAAGCTCTGCTTGAAAACTGCTAGTCTAATGTATTTTGCTATGCCCAAAGAAAGTATTTTTTAAATTTTTTCTATGTTGTATATTTTGCTCCACAGTTATGACTGGTTCCAAACAGATAGTTCGATCACCATTGTCATCTACACTAAGAAGAAGGTAAGTGTATTTGTTGAAAGGGAGGATTTACAAAATCCAGTTGTGATCCAGATTGAATTTTGGGAGAACTTTATTAATTTAAATTTTTTTCCTCATTTCTGAAAGGAAATGAATGCAGAGTCAGTGGTAGTTGACTGCCAAGACAAACGATTAAGGGGAGAGATCATTATGGATGACCACTCATATCTCATAGAAGTTGGTGGGTACTGAATTTTGCAGTTAGAAGCACTGAATTGTCATTCTACTTCATTAAAATCCTCTCATCAAACCAATGCATTTTTGTATAGCAATTCTTGTATAGCAATTTGTGTAGCAAACTAGTGTGAGGTGTCCCTGCCCATGGCAGGGGGGTTGGGACTAGATGATCCTTCTGGTCCCTTCCAACCCTGACTGATTCTATGATTCTATAATTAATGTTTTATTCCTCTTTGATAAGAGATGATTAATGTAAAGGAATTGCATTATTTATCAGCTCACTTCACTTGCTTAGAACACACTGAATTTTTTACACATGGAATAAAATGTAGCAGAAAATGGATGTAAAAAGTATATAAATATTTAAGTATATTTTGGAAGGTTTTTAAAATGCCCTTATTCAAGAAAGGCAAGTGGAATGATTTAGATAAACGCAGACTTGTACCTTTACATGAGTCATTGTTATAAATAATGAGAAAAACGATGCCTTTCTTAATTGCAGAATGTTAGGGGCTGGAAGGGACCTCAAAAGATCATCCAGTCCAACCCCCCTGCCAGAGTAGGATCACCTAGACCAGATCACACAGGAACACATCCAGGCAGGTTTTGAATGTTTCTGGAGAGGGAGACTCCACAACATCCCTAGGCAGCCTGTTCCAGTGTTCCCTCACCCTCACAGTGGAAATTTTCCCTCATGTTTCCATGGAACTTCCTGTGCCTCAACTTCCACCCATTGCCCCTTGTCCTCTCATTGGGCATCACTGAGTAGAGCCTGACTCCATCTTCTTGGCACTCACCCTTTACATATTTATAAACATGAATGAGGTCACCTCTCAGTCTCCTCCAAGCTACAGAGCCCTCAGCTCCCTCAGTCTCTCCTCGTAATGAAGATGTTCCACTCCCTTCAGCATTTTTGTGGCTCTGCTCTGGACTCTTTCAAGCAGTTCCCTGAGGTCCTTCTTGAACTGAGGGCCCCAGAACTGGACAGAACGTATTAGGCTTGCAGAAGTCATGAGTGAAATTTCATGGCCAGATGAAGATGCAAAGAGCTCTAGGCTCATTAGTTCACTCAGTATTCCTGGCCTTCAACTGTATGCATATATGACTACTAGAATCTAATTTTGATTTTGCCTAACATGGAGTTTTTTCTTTTTATTTCAGACTTGATTCATGCAGTTCAAGAAGACATGACTGGTGAGTTCTGTCTCTTGCAGCACTTCTGTATCTCTTCTAATATCAGAATTTGAAACTTCAGTTTATTTTTCTGATTCAGCAGTTTTGCTTACCACCAGGTTTTGACACAATCAAATCAAACCGTAACATTGAAGAATTACTACTTTTTAAATTGTGACATTTGGTCCTCTGAAAGTAATAAGCTGACTGTGCTCTCATCCCTTTGATCATGACTAAACATTAAAATAATCAGAAGTTAGTTCTGTTGTGTATTGGTAAATTGCTTTTTGCTTAGCCTGGGATTTTCTTGGATTTAATTATAAATTCAAATGGCCTTGGAAGGAAAGGAAGTAGTAAATGGTGGTAGCTGCCAGCTTCCAGTGAATGAAGTGTCTGAATTCATGAGCATTCTTTTTTGACCAGATAGGCTGTGAAGCTTTTCATGATGTATTTAATAAACAACATGCATTAATTGTGCATCACAATAAAATGATAACTGGAAGCACATTTAATTTGATAATATAATGGATCAGTTCTCTCTGTCTTGAGAAAGGACTAATTCTTAAATGTCTTTATAATGGCTGAGTGACCCTTTTGTTTGTTCAAAATGTAACTAAGAGTAACTGTGAAACCTTTTCTCTTTTAGTAAATATTGCTGGAAAAGTTGGGAAAGTAGAAATTACGTTAAAGAAAAAGGATAATATACATTGGAAAATTCTGGGACATCCCTTGGAGAGTCATAATACATTTATCAAGTGCACAGACAGAGGTAAGCAGTTTCATGGCTGTGTTGCCAGCTGCTCTAAGATTTTTTTTGGAGCTTGTTACTCAGTTTCTTCCAGGATTTCTTTATCTCTCTAGTCATACCTTCATTTCTTTAAGGAATTTTGTCTGGTCGTGTTGAAAGCTGATCAGGAATTCCCATTCTCCTTGAAAAGATGTAGCTTAGGTGGTTTTTTGCTTTGCTTTGGTTTGTTGTTTTTGTCCTGCAGTGGAGCTGGAGGTCTTCTAGGTTTGTGGAAAGACTGCAAGAATCTGACAGGGGAAGGTGAAGATGGCTTGAGTGTGTCTCATGGCTGGCTGTGTGCTTAGCACCCTTTCTGTCCACGTGAAAACCTCAGCAGTCCTTGAGGAGATAGTGCATGGACTTTGTGTCAGTCATTACAGGAGTAACTGTAGTGAAGGAACAAAACCCTTCACTTTCAACTGCTACTATTGATCTAGTCACCACTTTCCACATTGTAAATTTCCAGCATGCAACATGTACCAGTACAAGTCAGGAGGTGATCTGTTGGAGAGCAGCCCTCTACAGAAGGACCTGGGAGTCTTGGTGGATAACAAGTTATCCATGGGTTAGCAATATGCCCTTGTGGCCAGGAAGGCCAATGGGATCCTGGGGTGCATTAAGAGGAGCATGTCCAGCAGATCAAGGGAGGTTCTTCTCCCCCTCTACTCTCTCCTGGTGAGACCTCACCTGGAATATTGCATCCAGTTTTGGGCTCTCCAGTTCAAGAGGGACAGGGTTCTACTCAAGAGAGTCCAAGGGAGAGCTACAAGGATGATTAAGGGACTGGAGCACTGCCTTATGAGGAGAGGCTGAGGGACCTCGGGCTGTTTATTCTGTAGAAGAGAAGACTGAGAGGGGATTTAATAAATGTTTCTAAATATCTTGAGGGCTGGGTGTCAAGAGGGAGGGGACAGGCTCTTCTCAGTTGCACCCTGTGACAGGACAAGGGGCAATGGATATAAATTATAGCACAGGAAGTTCCACCTCAACAGGAGGAGGAACTTCTTTACTGTGAGGGTCACTGGAGCAAGTTATGGAGTCTCCTTCTCTGGAGACTTTCAAGACCCATCTGGATGTGTTCCTGTGCAACCTATGCTGGATTCGGTGGTCCTGCTCTGGCAGGGGGGTTGGACTTGATGATCTGTTTGGGTCCCTTCAAACCCTTAACATCCTGTGATCCTGTGATCTTGTCACCTGATCTACGATTATATAAGGGACTTCAATCGATGTGTAGGTATCAAGGCCAGCTCCCAACAAGCTGACAGTCTGCAAGAAGCAGATTTTATGTATGAATTCATTTTGTGGTAACAGAATAGTATGGATTTGGTGCAGCAGCAAAGTGTGTAACCCTGATGAGTGTCCTTGTTTTGCTGTAAAAAAAAAAAATAACCTGCACAATTCCATTGCATAACATAAGCATGCTCCTCATGTCACTGCACTTGTCTAGTTTCTCAAAAGCCACTGTCTAATAATCCTCTGATATTAGTCTGCTTTACTGTGTGAAGGCAAAGCTGTGCTTTTTTAAGGCCTAATTAAATGTTGATCCCCATATTGTAGACTTCTTACTGACTCTGTTAGACTACTTAGGCCTTTAAGATCAAGAGGTTCCTGTAGTACAGAAAGGAAGATCTACAAGCACATCTCTTTAGCTACCTTTAGCTTGTGTAGAATGTAATTATCCTTATGAGAGTTTCAGAGACTGAGTCATCCACTTTAATATGATACTTTTCAATATAATCCTCTGCATTTAAGGGGATAGAGCCTGGACTAACATATTGCTTGCTGTTCATTGCTTGTTTTCTCCCACCTTATCAAGACTCATGATTATGGAAAACAAAATGAGAATAGCTTGGAAGAGCAAGAGATGTGGAATATTGTGGCTTTATAGATCCTTTGCAAATGAGGAAGGTGAGGATAATTGGATGCAATTAATAAAAATCCAAATTGATCCTCAGTAACCAATGGTTCCTAAATGATTATTCTGCATTTTTTTTCTAAGAAGTCAGTCTCCAAGACATTATTGCTTCTGTTATGCAGAGAGGTGTCACAGGTATTGGATAACTTTATTTTACCTATCACTGACTGACTTCAGATTTGGTTAAAATGAATCTCCAGAAAACTTCAGTTCAAGAGTTTGCTGAGCCTGAGTTTCTTCAGACCCCTGATTACAAAGGTGACAAAGCTACCAAATACATTGATATGCCTTTTTAATCTCTACTCCAGAAACTTTTACTCTGTGTTTTTTTTTTTTAATTTTAACCTCCCCCAAATTTCAAATTGAATGTGCTAGAAGGTTAAGAGGGAGAGAATATTCAGGCCTCATGTCTTTCCTTTATTCCAATACTTAGCTTTCAGCTTGAGCATAAAATCTACACGTTGGAGGCTTCTGTTCACTCAGTTTAGTCTTAATTAGCCACCCTGATTCTGCTTAGAATTGTGCTCTCTTACTCTGCATTGAAGAGTTTTCAATTTTGCTTCTGCTTCTGTGGGAGCAAAATAATGTCACAGTTGAAGAAACTGGCACTTTGTGCAGTGTGGGCACAGAAATAGTAATTAACAGCTTAGCTATGAATTTCCTTGTCTGTAATGGGGTTGCAGTTTGGTTTGTATGCAAAATTACATTTTCTGAAGCAAAATAACATTATTCTGGAAATAAAATAATCAAGACCTCCAGCCTGGTAAGTAATTCTGACCTCATAAATGAGTCAATGCATTTTGTGTATGAAGTTAAACAGATCTTTGAAGAGCTGGTTATTATATTCTTCTTTGAGGAACTGCAAATATGCTTAGTAGGAAAGGTATTGAAGATAGAGAGACTCTCTTTAATACTATTTGCACTTTAGTTTGTTTTGCATGATGGGATAGTAGCATTGTCAAGAGGTTCTTCTACCCCTCTACTGTGCCCTGGTGAGGCTGTATCTGGAGCATTGTGTCCAGTTCAGGGCCCCTCAATTCAGGAAGGACCTCAGGGAACTGCTTGAAAGAGTCCAGTGCAGAGCCACGAAAATTCTGAAGGGAGTGGAACATCTTCCTTATGAGGAGAGACTGAGGGAGCTGAGGGCTCTTTGGCTTGGAGAGGAGGAGACTGAGAGGTGACCTCGTTAATGTTTATAAATATGTAAAGGGTGAGTGCCAAGAGGATGGAGCCAGGCTCTGCTGGGTGATGCTCAAAGACAGGCAAAGAGCAATGGGTGGAAGTTGACGCATAGGAAGTTCCATGGAAACATGAGGAAAAATTTCCACTGTGAGGGTGGCAGAACACTGGAACAGGCTGCCCAGAGGGGTTGTGGAGTCTCCCTCTCTAGAGATGTTCAAAACCTGCCTAGATGTGTTCCTGTGTGGTCTGTTATAGGTGATCCTTCTCTGGCAAGGGGGTCGGACTGGATGATCTTTTGAGGTCCCTTCCAGCCCCTAACTTTTTTGCACTACCAGTTATTTTTCCTTGTGGCTCCAGGGTTCATTGGAACCACTGCTAATGAATTTAGAATCATGGAATGGTCTGGGTTGGAAGGGATCTCCAGAGGTCATCTAGTGCAACCCCCTCTGCAGTAAGCAGGGACATCCTCAACTAGATCAGGTTGCCCAGAGCCCTGTCGAGCCTCACCTTGAATATCTCCAGGGATGGGGCCTCACCTGGGCAACCTGTTCAGTGTTCCACTACCCTCATGGTAAAGAACTTGTTCCTAATGTCCAGTCTAAATCTGTTCTTCTCTAGTTTGTAACCATTGCTCCTCATCCTATCACCACAGGCCTTTGTAAACAGTCTCTCTCCAGGTTACATAATATAGCTAAGAGGACAACCTAAACTTGGAGTTTGCTAAGACCTAGAAAAGTCTTTGTTTTCAAAAACCAGATTGATGGAATTGGGACAGAAGGTTCTGTACGGCAAATTAACAAGAAAATGAGGGAGGTAGAGGTTAGTTTATTACATGTGGAAAAGGCTGGGATCTGTCAGATTGCAAAGGTCATAAAATGGTCAGGAAGCAGTGAACCAGCTGCTGAATCATATAAAGCAAATTAGAAAGAAGCATTGTGGGGTGGGACACCTTGTTTAAACCCCTCACTTTTGGACATCTTGTTTAAACCCTCAACTTTTGGACATTTCATGGATAAATATTGTTTGTTTGAAAACTTTTCTTGTTTAAAATTTTGTTTCTCTTGTGGTTGAACTGTCAGGCTAAGTTCCTGTACTCACTGAAGAAGGGAATGTTAATAATGATGGCAGTTCCTTCAGGCAGCAATTGCCTGCGCAGTGACAGAGCACTTTATCAAGTCTTCAGCTGGTTTTGTGCTTTTAATCCAGAACATCTAGGAATAGCAGAATGTTTGGGGTAATAATGCTGCAATAAGGTAACTGCAGCACAGATGAGTTAGTTGGAAAATACTACATTAGATGAAACTACTGAAGTGCTTAAAGTGATCATTAAACGAGAGTTGCAAAACACTGTGGAGGGAAACTGGACAGGCTGGCTTTAATGTCATCCTCTCAAGCCTGGTTGGTTGGTTTGGGGTTTTTGTTGTATGTGTGTTTGTTTCTCTTCAAGTCCAGCAATTGGTGTCTGTTCTCCAACTTTACCCCTACTCAAGAGTAAGAATCAACCAACCTTACTGGGCTTGTGCTTCCCTTAAGTGCAACAGTTGGAGGTAAGAGAAAGGAAGCAATGGCAGTGGTGACTTGAGCTGCAGCAGTGGCTACACTTTACATTTTCATTTAATGAAGATTTCACTGGAAACTTACCTATGCCCTCTCTCAGGCAAGACTCACTTAAAAGTTGTGTTGACTCAAGAAGGAATTTTGGCTGACTTCAGGCTTTACAGAATCACAGAATGTCAGGGGCTGGAAGGGACCTCAATAGATCATCCAGTCCAACCCTGATACCAGAGCAGGATCACCTAGACCAGATCATGGAGGAACACATCCAGGCAGGTTTTGAATATCTCCAGAAAGGGAGACTCCATAACCCTCCTGGGCAGCCTGTTCCAGTGTTCCATCACCCATACTCAGCCACAACAAAGCAATGCAGCCAAAGTCAGCAAAGCCAGCAGAAGCCAGAGCTAGTATCTGCTATAGCAAAGGAAGTGAAAAGAGAAAGTTAGTTTATACAAACTGACTTTGTTAGTAGTCTGTCCAATGGGATTATTCAGAATTTACCATTGTTTTCCCTTTTACATCTAATGGTAATTTATTTACGTTCTACTACTTTCTGTTCAAGATCTGTGGAAAATTTTCAAGGTACAGCCTAAAACTACCACAAGTGAAAAAAAATTTTCCTTATGTTTCCACTGAACTTCCTAGCTTCCACCCATTGCCCCTTATCCTGTCATTGGACATCACCAAGAAGAGCCTGACTCTATCCTCTTAGCACTCACCCTTTAGACCATGTTGAAATGAAGTACACTTGTTACAGGTTTTTCTGGTAGTCCATTTCTCTTCAAATGAAGATTAGCACGTGATTAAAGTTATGAAATTAAGCAGCATGTGCTAGTGCAGTGGCAAAATGCAAAAGATCAAGGTGCATCTAACTGTGATGGCCAGAAGAGATGTTAGAATCATAGACTAATGTAGTTGAAAGGTACCTCTGGAAGTCATTTGGTCTAACCTCAAGGTGTGAATATCTCCAAGGACAGAGACTGTCACTGGGCAACTCACCCCAGTGTTTGGCCAGAGCATCTTCATGGTGATGCCTGGTTGGAATTCCCTGAGTTGCAGTTTATGCCCTGTTTCATGAGTAGCTCAGCTGTTTATGCTAGCGACTAGAGGATTTTTCAATAGGAGGAGGACACAAGAAATGTTATTTCACTGAAGTGCATTAAGCGTAATTTAGAAGGATGTCATGCTCAAGTATTCTCATCTGTGAACCCGTCAAATTTTGGGAGGCTTTACATGAAAATGTTTACTGGGACTGATTACAAATTTTACACCGAGTGCTTTGCCACAGAGATAATTTCCAGTATAAGTGATGGCCTCTGTTGTAGCAGAGGTAGAATAAATGACTTATCTTGATCTGAGCCTGCAGGAATGTACAAGGTTGGGGGGGATTTTATAGTTTGGCTTTTGGGGGGTTTGTTTGGTTTTCTTTGTTTTATATTTTTTTGTGGGGGTGGGTTTTTTGTTTGGTTAGTTTTGGGTTTGTGGTGTTTTTTGTTTGTTTTTTACAGCTATTCTGAACAGTAGTGTTCATTCCTTGATTTCTTCTGCAATTTCTTGAAAAAATTTGATGGAAATGCAGAAGACCTTGCATAGTGATTTTTTTTGTCTGTTTTTTTGGTTCTGTGCTTTCTGGTTTTTTGTTACCTTTTGCCTGATGAACAGGTTGAAAAGCACTCTGTTTGAAACCTATGTCCTCACCTCCAAAATGCCTATATCAACAAAAATTGGTACTGCATATAGGACCCTGCATATAGGACCTTGTAGTTGATTTAGGTAAGCATAGAATCACAGAGTGGTCTGTGTTAGAAGGGACCTCCAATGGTCATCTAGTCCAACCCCCTCTGCAGTAAGCAGGGACATCCTCAACTGGATCAGGTTGCCCAGAGCCCTAAACATGTGAATGTGTAACTGAAGTTCATAGTTTCTAGTTGTCCTAAAGGCATCAATTCATGCCTAAAATACTGATTGATAATGCTAAAGTGTGTGTTGCCTACTTGGGCACAGATGTTAATTTAATCTTATGACATGTGTAAGGATATAAGTAATGGTATAGTGTACCTGAAAAATTGTGCAGAACTGGGACCTGGGGGTTCTAATTGACAAGCAGCTGAATGTGAGCAAGCAATGTGCCCAGGTGGCCAAGAAAGCCAATGGCATCCTGGCTTGGATTAGAAATACTGTGTCCAGCAGGAGCAGGGAGGTGATTGTCCCCTTGGACTCAGCTCTGGTGAGGCCACACCTCCAGTATTGTGTCCAGTTTTGGGCNAGTTAGTGATAGAACTAATTGAGAGGATGGCCTCAAACTGCAACTGGCTAAGTTTAGACTGCACATTAGGAAACAATTTTTCCCAGCAAGAGTGGTCAGGCATTGGAATGTGCTGCCCAGGAAGGTGGTTGAGTCACCAACCCTGGATATGTTTAAAGGTCATTTGGATGTGGTGCTTGAGGATATGGTTTAGGGGTGAACCTGCTAGTATTTGGTGTTTTTTCCTTCTTGCCAGTCAATGCTGCTAACACGCAGATTCAGTAAGCCCAGTGTCAGGCTGGTATAATGTATAAGGCTTAATCTAAAATTAGAAAAATATTTATGCTTCTCTTATCACTAGAAATGTGCTTAGAGCCTTTTTATAATGGCGTTTAGTGAAATACATACCTCCTAAAAGATGTATCAGAAAAAGACTGATTGAGGCCTAAGTAACAAGTAAAATCATGTTTTAGGACTCTTCTACAGAAAATGCAAGCTGGCTTCTAAGACAGAAGTTACCCACGACACCAAGCTTTTGTGCTTAATGTTGCCTAAGAGCACACATCTGCAGGTTCCCACTGGGCAACACGTTTACCTCAAACAGATCATTGCAGGTAGGAAAAATTGAGAATGTAACCACGAATATATTGACATAAATCCATTTGCAGAGTCTTGGGAGGATGCCAAGTCCATGGCCACTAATCCCCTGATTAGAAAGTGTCTTCTTCCAGGATCACAATCAGTGCTTAATAATGAACTGACTGAAGTAATATTGGTGGAAAGCTGGCTGTTGAGGTAGCTGGCACTTACTGGTGACCTCCTTGGCTTCTCTTTCAGCTTTCCCTTTGAAACAGTCTCTCTGCTGAAGTAGTGCTGCTCTTTGTCAAAGAGAGGGGAGCTCATTGTAGATGTGCCATGTATGATTAGTCACTTCCTTTTAGTTCACAGCTTTTTTGGCATTCAGAGGGTAATGTTACAGTTTTGCTTTTGTTTTGTTTTCCTTTTCTTCTGAGGGTGTCAGGAGGTTTAGGGAGCAGACAGAAGCTCTTTTTATCTCTTTCGAAAGGAAACACTCCACACAGGATTGGAAAGAAACGGAAATTTAAATGGAAGTACTACTCACAACTATGTACAGCCATACAAAAACATACAAAATACACCAATTCATATCTAGCCTTGGCCCAGTTCTCTCCAATCTGGGCTTTAGCAAGATCTCATTAGGCCAGAACCTTCCCCCTCACCCCCAACCAGGCCTGAATCCCAGGCCTCAACACCCACCCCCATACCTCCCTACCCAGACCTGAATGACACAGTAAAGATTAGTTCCGCCGGGGCCAAAGCCAGGCTGCAGACCTGCCCCACAAGAGAGAAGGTTCAGCTGCTGGGGGCAGAGAGAGGGAGAAAAGGGGGAAAACTGACTACATAGCCAGTTTATATGTGGAAGGAAGAGGTAGACTGATGGGAGTGAAATAACAAAAGATTACTCTTTCCATCCCCCTGCACCTCTCTGGTACTTGCAGGACTTTCGACTTAAGACATTCCAGTTCTTAAACCCATATCAGAGGGATTTATAGCAGTTGTGTGATACTGCTTTACACTCCAGTTGCACAATATTAATCATAACATGATGTTATGAGGGGGATACATCCTGAAAAGCATTATTGAGAAGCTGCTCTTCCACCTTTTTTTTTTTTTTATAATTTTTTTTTTTTAAAGACAGGCTTAAAAATGGGAAATCAATGAAATATCTGACTGGAGTGTTTTAAGGGATACTGTCCTAGTTTTGAGTCATGAGCTGCCCGGGGCAAAAGGACAGAAAAGATATTTCACCCCTTCCCAAGGAGTGAAATAAAAATACTCCACACTGGATTGAATGTTTAAATGGAAGTTCTATTTACAAATATATACAAAAAGTATCCAGGTAAAAGAAATAGGTTCACAAATTAGGCTCAGTTCTTCACCTGGGCCTACCAGGCCAAAACCTTCCCAGAAAACTCCACCCCTCTCAGCCTCAGCAGGGCCAGGAGCAGGGCAAACTGCCCCCCCACTAGACCCAGGCTTTCCACAGGCTTCAACAGGCCCTGTGGTGTAGCTGAAAATTCCCTGCCAGCCAAGGCCAGGAGAAGGCCTCTCCCCCACAAACCATAAAGATAACCATAAAGATACATCCTGAGATGGAGAGAAGAGAGAGCAGAGAACTGGCTGTACACTGCCTTAAGTAGAGATACACAGGAAAACAGAACAGAATAACAGATTACAATATCCTGGGACAAACTGCCCATCCCTCTGGGGCTTTCTAGCCTGTGGAGGACTTTTCTTTATGGATATACCAATTAATTCTTAATTTCCCTTAACCTACAACAGATACTTTTAAAGATGTGCATATTATGGTCATGCTGGTCATTGTACTTGCATTAGTGTACATGGTCAAGAGGTTTCTCAAAAGGATTTTTGCATGTCCTTCAACTGCAAACTCTATTTTTCTTCTTCCATACCTAATTCTTTGGTGCTGTCCAGCTCTTTCAGCCTTTTCTTCTCCCCCTCTCATACAGTAGTTTTTTGAAAAGATAGTGGAAGAAAATATAATCATGCAGTACTAATCTGCTATTTCAATTTAGAAATAGCTATCTGCTATTTCAATTTAGAAAAAAAAGATCAGGCTGTGGCACTTGAAATTAAATGCAAGAGTTTAGATTTTCATGTCCTTTGGGAAGGGCTCTAGAGCTGTTCTTCTAGTGTTTTGAATTGCTAAGTAATGTAGAAATAACACAATGTAAAGGACCTTGAAGATTATAATTGGAAGTGGAAGATTACTATAATAAGAGCTGATGTAGTGGAAAGTAACTTGTGTGAAAAGCATGGAATGGTGTTAGTTTTATGGGATATGGAGATTATTTGTTGGGGGGGGGGAGACATTTGAACTAAATTTAGTGGTTGCTGAATACTTCTCATAATTTCATTTCCCTCTTTCGTCTTCTGTCTAGGAACAGAGGTAGTAAAACCATACACACCTGTATCGCCTTCTTTGCCACTAGATTTCAAAGAACCATTTCACCGTGATGGTGCATATATATATTTAATGATTAAAATTTACTCCTCTGGACTGTTCACACAGGCACTTGACCACCTACAAATTGGTAAGTATATGTTGGTTTGGGTTTTTGGTTTTGTTTTGTTTTTTCATTTGGTTTTGCAACAAATGCTTTATTATCTTGGATTCTCTCCCTGGGTATTGTGTTGTTGTTATTGTTTAACTACTCACACGTTGGAACATATTTGAAACTTCTAAAAAAATTTTGTTCTGCATGCCCTAAGTGTACAAGTTTATCCTCACTGTAACTGGGAGCTTACCATTACATAAAAGGTATATTTATATAAGAGCTGTATTTAGTGTATAGTTAAGTAAATACCAGCAGTATGTACATTTCATGCCATGAGCTCTATTAAGTTGTCCAAGACTTTCTAAGGGCATCACAAGGATGATAAGACAAGGAGCAATGGATACAAACTTGAACATAGAAGGTTTCACCTCAGCATGAGGAGAAACTTCTTTACAGTGAGGGTGACAGAGCCCTGGAACAGGCTGCTGAGGGGCATTGTGGAGTCACCTTCTCTGGAGACTTTCAAAACCCATCTGGATGCATTCCTGTGTGGACTACCCTAGGTGATGCTGCTTTGGCAGGGGGGTTGGACTCGATCTCTGGATCTCCAACCTGTGATTCTGTAAAGCTCTTCTGATCTTCCAAATGTGTTCATGTTTAATTATTGAGAGATGTCAACTGTATCACAAGTCATAGTTGATCACTTTCATTGTATGTACTCTTAGAATGACTTTTTTGTACTTTTCAGATAAAGAAGGCTAAATGTGTTTTGTTAGACTTAAGATGCATTTTTTTATCTGTTGCAGATACAGAGGTAGATCTATAACACTATAACACTTTGCAGATGTTTTTGTACTCATAGTATAAATCCATCGAGACAAGGCATTTTAATTGGGCATCTGTTCATTTAATAGAATCATAGAATCATTCAAGTTGGAAAAGTCCCACTCATAACCCAAAGTTCACCTCTAAACCATATCCCCAAGCACCACATCTAAAAGACCTTTAAACACATCCAGGGTTGGTGATTCAACCACCTCCCTGAGCAGCCTATTCCAATGTCTGACTACTCTTTGTGTGATGATCCTTGTGTGAAATGTGTAATACCATTTTGAAAGAAATCCTGATAGTACAAAGATCAAAGCAATATAAAAGAGCCTTTAAAAAAACCCCAAATACTAATTGGCTTGTTTCCATCTCATTAATTCTTCTTCTTTTTTCTTTTTTTAAATAAAGGAGATTATATTTCTGTCAGCAATCCTGAAGGTAACTTCAAGAAGTCACAGGTTCAGACTTCAGAAGATCTCTTTTTATTGGCAGCAGGCACAGGCTTTACACCAATGGTTAAGCTGCTGAATTTCACTCTGACTGAAGTTAGCTGCCTTCGGTATGTACACTTCTGATGATTTAACTCCAAGATAGAGTTATCCATAGGAAGGATCAAAGGTCATGGGCAAGCCTCAATGTTACTAAAACAATTAACAAACTCAAATGTTACAAAAAACATTTTCCTTCAACTTGTGCCAAAAGCTGGCATGCTTTAGAGAAGAGTCTGTCAAGAGTCTTAGGGAACTTAGACATATTTGATATTTAGTTGCCATCAATAAAATAGAATGAATTGCATTTTGGATGTCAGTCATTATATAAAGGAGCTCACCAAGTAGAAAATCTGAGGGTTGTTGTTTGGTTTTGGAGTGTGTGTTTGTTTTAGGTTTTTTTGGTTGGTTGGTGGTTGTTGTTTTGGGGTTTTTTTGTGGGTGGTGGTTTGTTGTTTTTGTGTTGGTTTCTTTTTAGAAGGGTATTGTGTGTTTTTTGTTTGGTGGTGGTTGGTTGTTTCAATTAGCTTTGCATTTGAGTGCCTTTTTTCACTGTTGAAGTATTTCAGTGTAGATAGTGGGTTTAAGAGTAAGGAGGTTTACAACTGTTGAATTGTGGCTTCTCTTTGATCTATTAGAATAGCTAGGATGCTTTGATACGGTTTTCACCTGCTAAGCAACAGTTACCCCTTTTTACCAGATTAGTTCCATTCAGTCTTTTCAGATGCCTAAAGAGGTGTGTTTTGCATGAGGATTCTATATTCAGCTAGTAAAACCTACTGAAGGGAGCATTCCTTGTCCTTGATCAGTTGAACAGGTTGTTTTGACCCCATTACATCCTTCAGAAGCCCAGAACTAGTACTTCTTCCTGATGTGATTGTCCATGTACAATTGCCAGAGAGTATACAATAGCTCAACTTTAAAAGGAAATGCAAAGAGTTGCCCTAGGGGAATATTTTGATAGAGGGGAGGGGTGCTCACACTGCTTTCAGCAAAGATCTTATTCTAGAGTCACATCTTGAAGAATTTCCAAACGTTTAATTTTTTTGTCAGTGTGAACTGTTGTAATGTAGGAGAGGATAAATATGGAAAGTATATCTAAACTCTGTTTTCTTCAAAGCTCTGCAGAGGACAGCTCAACAGACTTGCTATTGTTTTCCTGTACCTTTGAATTTGGACTCTTGTAATAGAGATTAATTTCTAATACTGAGTTTCATTCAATTTAAGCACAGGATCTTTTGGTTCATTATGTCTTTATGAAGCACATTTTGAAACAACAGAGAGAGATTATTTGGACACTGGTCTTCATAGTAAAGCTAAGAAGGATGGCATGTCCTGCAGAAATCCGCTTCCAGGAAAAAATTCTAAACCCAGACATCATTCTTGTGTTGTTTATTGTTCAGCATTTACAGATCATCCTATTTTGTGAGCAGGGAGGCTGTGTGCTGTTTGGCTCTTCTGAAGCATTCTGTATTGTCAGTGGGCTGCATCAAGAGAAGCGTAGCCAGCAGGTCAAGGGAGGTGATTCTCCCCCTCTGCTCTCACTGGTGAGACCTTATCTGGAGTACTGTGTCCAGTTCTGAAGCCCCTGTTTCAAGAAGGATCTGGACATGCTGGAACGTGTCCAGAGAAGGGCCACCAGGATGATCAGAGGGCTGGAGCTCCTCTCCTGTGGAGACAGACTGAGAGAGTTGGGGTTGTTCAGTCTGGAAAAGAGAAGGCTCCGAAGAGACCTTATTGTGGCCTTTCAGTGTCTGAAGGGGGCTACAAGAAAGCTGGGGAGGGACTTTTTAGGATGTCAGGTAGTGACAGGACTAGGGGGAATGGAGTAAACCTAGAAGTGGGCAGATTCAGATTGGATATTAGGAAGTTCTTCCCCATGAGGGTGTTGAGACACTGGAACAGGTTGCCCAGGGAGGTGGCAGAAGACTCATCCCTGGAGGTTTTTAAGGCCAGGCTGGATGTGGCTCTGAGCAACCTGATCTAGTATGAGGGGTCCCTGCCCATGGCATGGGGTTTGGAACTAGATGATCCTTGAGGTCCCTTTCAACCCTGACATGAAAGAAAGAAGAACTTAAGGAGAGCATGGTAAAAGATGCAAATATTGACATTTTGTCCAGAACCATAATAAAGAGAGTAGATAATATGCAAAAGACTATTACTACACAAATAGTGTTTGCATCTACTCTGTCCTTTAAAGATGGCCAGAGTGGCTTCTTTTAACTCTTCTTATTTTAACAGTTTGTTATGGGAACTCAATGTTCAGAGTTACCTTAGGATGCAGCAACATCTGTTTCCTTGCTAGTTGAAGTAAATGAGATTTTCCTTCTTGCTGTGAAGGTTTGCTTGGTGGTGGAGCAACTTGACCTGGTGCAAGTTCTGTTTATATGCAGGAACTTAAGCCTTTGCTGTTCTGACTGCTTTAGGCTGGTTTTTTGCCCTTTAAGCCTCACTTTCTCTTTTGGGAAAATATTGCAAGAGTGTCTCTAATATGTGTGTTTATATATTTATATAAATGCTATTTATATACAGGAGAGTATATGTATAAATAATACAATTTGCATGAAATTGTCTTATTGTGAAGAGTAATGATTGCTGTAGACTTGGATTGCTCATGCTGGAACACAAATTGCAGAAAGTTGAGGAAGCCTCTGAATGATGACTGACTTGTCACTTGAGGATACAGAATCAGCCTCTGCCTGGCACTGGGTGAGTGCTGCTGAACCTCTAGGGCTGCACTGTGGATGCTGGAAAATCCACAGTTTCCCTAGGCAGCATTTGCTGTGGTGTAATGGGCTTGGATAATTGGATTTCTACTCTTAGTATCTAGCCAAAGGCTCCCAATTATCTTTAAAGTAAAAGCAGTGAAAATCAGTTTTGTTCTCTGCAGTGTCCTTGTATGCATAAAGTCATAATACTCTTCCTTCAGCTTTCTTTATTCTCTTACTAGCCAAATTGTATTTGGCCAAAATATTAAAAGAGTATCTGTGCTGGTTTTTTTTTCCTCCTTAAGATGAGATTTTTGCTCCTTTTTACTGCTGCTGTTTTAAGTGCAGTCAGGTGGATATGTTTCTTAAATAAAACTGAGGCACAAAGGGCCTAAGCCCTAGATAGAAGACTGACACTTGACCCTCCTCTCCAACAAGTATAGGGTGCTTGTAGCCTACTCTTGATTTTCCTTGGTAGTTGTATCTTGTTTTGTCTCCAACTTTCCAATCACGGAGTGTTAGAGGTTGGAAGGGACCTCCAGAGATCAAGTACAGCCCCTGTGCCAAAGCAGGATCACCCAGGGTAGTCCACACAGGAATGCTTCCAGTCTGGTTTTGAAAGTTTCCAGAGCAGGAGCCTCCACAACCTCTCTGGGCAGCCTGTTCCAGTGCTCTGTCATCCTCACTGGAAAGAAGTTTCTCTTTGTGTTGAGGTGAAACCTTCCATGTTCAAGTTTGTATCCATTGTTCCTTGTCTTATTACTGTGCACCACTGAAAAAGATATTGCCCCCCTCCCCTTGACACCTACCCCTCAGATATTTTATAGATATTGATCAGGTCCCCTCTCAGTCTTCTCAAGACTAAACAGCCCCAGGTCTCTCAGTCTCTTTGTAGGGGAGATGCTCAAGCCCTCTAATTATTGTCGTGCCTCTGTTGGACTCTCTCCGGCAGATCTCTGTCTCTCTTGAATTGTGGAGCCCAAAGCTAGACACAATACTACAGATGTGGTCTCAGCAGGGCAGAGGATAGGGAGAAAAGAACCTCCCTAGACCTGCTGGACACACTTTTCTTGATGCACCCCAGCTCTCCATAACTCCTCTCTCTTTACAGCTTTTCATAAGACCTTGCATGTCATTTTTTTGAGCTTATTAAAATCTATATCCCTTGAAGTAGTTTCCAGTATGTTAGATTCTCCCTATTTCCTTCCAGAGGGCTGCTGATGACAGTTTAGATACCACCTTCATTCTCTTAAGCAGCTCTTCTATAGTGGGTGAGGATCATGCCTAAATCTCCACCTCTTCCATTTAGCTGTTTTCTCCCTGATGTCTAGCAAAATTGTTACTACTTCATTCCAATTTTGGGGGGTGGTTCTGTTCTTTTTTGTAGTCCTGAGTAGATATATTAACTACAGCAGATATATTTATTTACACTGGGGAGTATCAGTAAGGGTGTCTCAAAGCATTATTCTCCAGATTACCTATTTCTACGTTTGTTCCCAGTGCATGGCTTTCCTATGCAATTCTTGGAGGCTTTTTTTTTTCCCCACTTGGGTAACACTAGATGCTGTGGTGCACCATGCCAGCTTTGACAGCACTACATTCTCAAAGTGGCCTTTATTTTCCATGTGTTGAGGGAGGTAAGCCCTGGGAAGCATGTAAATAATCTAGATTTTTGGCACATTTTATTCCCTGAATAAGATGGTTTTAACTTTTATAGATGCAGCATAGGGGATTTGGGGCTGATTTGTTTCTATACCAGGCAAGTACTTTGTAACTTATTTTGATTTGCAATGCATCTGGAACACCTTTCAATAACACTACTGATGTGTATTATATACAAGTCACACAGAATTGTCAGGGTTGGAAGGGATCCTAAGGATATCTAGTTCCAAACCCTGCTGCCATGGGCAGGGACACCTCACACTACATCAGGCTGCCCATGCTGCCTGACCTTAAAAACATCCAGGGATGGGGCTTCCACCACCTCCCTGGGCAGCCTGTGCAAGTGTCTCACCACCTTTATGGTGAACTATTTCTTCCTAAAGTCTAATCTAAGTCTCCCCTCCTCTAGCTTGGATCCATTCCTCCTAGTCCTATCACTACCTGGTGCCCTAAAAAGTCCTTCACCAGCATTCCTGTAGGCCTCCTTCAGATACTGGAAGGCCACAATAAGATCTCCTCAGAGTCATATCTCATTTCTATATTTTGGCTTCAGAAAATCAACATGCTTCTCCTAAGTAGAAAATTATCTCTTATCTTTGTCATCTAATGTAGCTTGTAAGAGATTTCTTGGAATCTTGAATTGCTACTAAAGTGCCAAAGGGGAAAAATTTGGAAGTCAGAAAAATGTGGTATCTTCAGACTGGGAGTATGTAGGCTTGTAAATTGCAGGTGAAGTACAGCTGGACATCCTGAAGTCTTTGCAGAAGCCCTTAGCATGTGATGCACAAGTGTGAAAGTTGGCTCTGCCAGGTAGAGAAGAGGAGGTAATGGGAATTAGTATTTCCAGTGCAGCATCACATAAGTTGTTTTAGGAACAGGTTCTTTACCATGAGTGTAGTGGAACACTGGAACAGGTTGCCCAGGGAGGTAGTTGAGGCCCCTTCCCTGGGCATACTCAAGGTGAGGCTTAACAAGGCTCTGAGCAGCCTGATCTAGTTCAGGATGCTCCTGCTTACTGCAGAGGGGATTGGACTAGATGACCTTTGGAGGTCCCTTCTAAGCCAAACCATTCTATGATTCTATGAAATGCCCTGTGTCGAGTCCTTGCCTCTTAGACACAAGGTCTGCTGCATGTAAAAGGGATACTGGATAGTGGAATGCCAGGTTATGGAACTGGAACTGCACAGCTGTGTAATGTGCAGGACCAGCAGGCTTAGCTAACAGGTACCCACATTTCTGAGTCAGGTGTCCCAGTGTCCTGCAAACTGACCTTGCTGCTTCAGGCACTGCAGCAATGCACTCTGTCCTCACAGACCTTGTGCCTAAGTAGAAAAAAAACAACAGTTGCTTAAAGCCCTGTGGGGTGCAGTTCTGGAGCTGCTTGCATTTAGCAGCACATCCTTTGTCTTCTGGCAGTCATCCCCAGGGCATTAGTCTGTTGTTAGCCATAAAGGAGAAGTATGTGGCTTCATCAAATGGTAAATTCTCTTTGGTAAAAAATCAGTCTGTGTTTTACCTCCACTGCAGCGTAAAAATCTGAAGAGTTCATACCATTGATCTTAATGACAGAGCATTATTTTTTTTTTTTAAATGTGAACTATCTGGCAAATAAAATGTTTGTAAGCAGTAGCTTTCCAGGTGAATAGATTTTATAAATCAGCAAATAAAGTAAGAATAAGATAACCTGATACAAAGCTTCTCAAGTTATGAGTTAATTTTCTTGTACTTGTGTGTGTCATCTTTATGAAATTAATACTGCTATAACCTCCTGGAAGTTCCAGTTTGATCTGTTCAAGCTGGCGTATGTGATATTAAAAATGTGTGCAGAGTTTATGTACTGGCTGTGAACTGTAGTGCTCAAACATCCATGAGAAAGCACTACATAAAGCTCCACAAGCAGTGTTGTCATTGCAGCCACACTGTAGTAACTTCAAAAGATTTCCAGTTCAGCAGTTCCTGAACTAGAGGTTGCAGCTGCAAGCAGGGTTGTGAGATTTAGGAGAGAGGTCACAAATCTGGCAGATGTTCAGGGGGACAGCAAGAAAGAAAGTATACTGAATTAGTGGCAAAAAAGATTTGAGGATTGCAGAGAGTTGCAAAACACCAACCAAACAAAAATGCATGCAAAAGGATTCTTTATAATGCATATGATTCTTGGACATACATTTTTAATACAGAAACAATCCTTTCCTTTAATTATTGTTTTAAGGACAGTGAAGCTGATCTTCTTCAACAAAACAGAAGATGACATACTTTGGAGAAACCAACTAGAACAATTAGCTCTTAAGGATGAAAGGTATTTAAAAGTCTTGTGGAAAACAACTCATACCATGCTGGTGTATAGAAAAACAAATCTGGTAGTGATAGGACTAGGGGGAATGGGGCAAAACTAGAAGTGGGTAAATTCAGACTGGATGTTAGGAAGAAGTTCTTCACTGTGAGGGTGGTGAGACCCTGGAACAGGTTGCCCAGGGAGGTGGTGGAAGCCTCATGGCTGGAGGTTTTTAAGGCCAGGCTGGATGTGGTTCTGGGCAACCTGATCTAGTGTGAAGTGTCCCTGCCCGTGGCTTGGAATTTGAAACTAGATAATCCTTGAGGTCTCTTCCAACCCTGACAGATCTATGGTTCTAAGTCCTGGGGCTTGGACTGACTGTACAGCTTCAGCACAAAGACAGATCCCAGTGCTGGAAACTCTTAGCTATGAAGTTAATGAGTCCTAGGGAGTGGAGGGAGGTGTGCTTGCAGTGGACACAGATGGATAGCAACAGGCTATGCCATTATGTTCTGTAGGTCCCATAGGAAGCCAGGGATTTGATATGGCAGTGTTCAATAGATGTTTATTGGAGATGTTAAATTAGAGGAGATGGTTGTTGAGAAAAGATTTTTGAAGGTGGAGAAAATGAGCCTTAGCAATAGAAGATAGAGAGATGCAAAGGGAAGCACAGATTTTACATGATAGGAGTACATTTTGTTTGTGCTTACCTCATTCTTACTTGGAATTGCATGAAGAAATTAATTTCACTTGTTCCTTCACGGCAGTGGAGTTAAA
This sequence comes from Indicator maculatus, assembly GCA_013399975.1. NCBI lineage: Eukaryota > Metazoa > Chordata > Aves > Piciformes > Indicatoridae > Indicator > Indicator maculatus. Next base: position 193,250 of record VXBD01006613.1, read on the forward strand.
AATCAATATTATTGCACAGCCTGGTGATGTCTGGCACATTCAGAGCTTCATAGTCTAGACATTGTGGAAATTTACAGTAAAAAAAATAAACCCTTTCTGCCTTTCAATAACAGACTGAGACAGAAGTGCTTGTTTTTTACTCAATAACCAATCTGTTGGTGAGGTTTTGAAACCTCATTAACCTCATTTTCTCATTAACAAAATTGTGCTGACATGTTCTCCAATCTGGCTAAGCATTCTTACCTCACTGCATGTGTATTGAGCTGCATCAAGATTTGCATAAGTGAATAATGGAACAGTAAAACCGCTGCTTTAGTATCTTCAGAGGTACCAGCTGGTTTTCTTTGTAAGATGAAATATGGAACTAAATTTTTAAGATTGCAAGATTGGGTTAAATGATGAAATACTGGAGGTGATTTGACTGGTAGGAACACCTCAATGCCTATGAGATCTGATACTGTGTAAGGGGAGCTGAGCAAAGCAGGAAACATCAGTCACTAGCATTTTATGTAGCAGATTTCTAAGCAGAGGCAATGTTTTATGAAATAATTTTCTCCTTACCAGGTTTGAGGTGCAATTCATTCTTTCACGACCAACAAAGGACTGGGTGGGTAAACAGGGGAAGATTTCGTCATCTCTTCTCTCTGAGTTTGTGAAAAGAAGCAGAAAAGGCTCCAAAGTGCTTATCTGCATCTGTGGTCCAACACCTTTTACAGAACAAGGAGTACAGTGAGTATTTGAAACCATGAAATAGAGAACAAGGTGGTTTTTTGGTTGTTTAGAAGTTATATCCTAACACACCTCTAGTGTCTCTGACTTGGTAGTCTTTCAAAAATGTCCTTATGTTTTCTGCTTTGCAAGAAAAAAAATTAAATTACAAGCCAACCAACCAAAACAAACAACAAAAGCCATAAACAACAAAAAAAATTAAAAATTTCAAATTAAAAGCCAACCAACCAAAACAAACTCCATACAACAACCAAAAAAACCCAAAATGAACCACAAAAACACAACCCCCAAAACCAACCAAAAAAACCCACAAACAAAACAACAAACAAAACCCCAAAACCAACAAAAATCCCCAAGTAACAAAAAACCCCAAACATAAAATCCCCAACAAAATAAAAACCAACAAAAAACCATACCCAAACAAAAATCCACAAACACAACACCACCCCAAAAAAAGCCACAACAAAACAACAAAAAACCAAAACAAGCCCAAACATAAACAACCAAAGGAAAACAAACCAACAAAACACACCAAACAACCCTCCAAACCCCAAACAAACCCAAAAAAGACAAAAAACCTCATAACAATAACAACAACAAAAAGGCACCAAACCCAAAACCAATCAAGCAAGAAAGCCCACCAAAAAACCCCAGAAACAAAACAACAAAACCCAAAAAACCAGAGAAATTAGTAACAACCACCACTAAAAAAATCAAACAAATAAACCAATAACAAAACAAAATCCCCACCTGGCATCAGATCTGAGAGCTATATTTAGTGTATAGTTAAATAAATACCACCAGTATGTAAATTTCATGAGCTCTACTAAGTTGTCCAAGACTTTCGAAGGGCATCACAAGGATGATAACACAAGGACAACAGGTACAAGCTTGAACATAGAAAGTTTCACCTCCACATGAAAAGAAACTTCTTTCCAGTGAGGGTTACAGAGCCCTGGAACAGGCTGCCCAGAGAGGTTGTGGAGGCTCCTTCCCTGGAGACTTTCAAACCTCACCCGGGTGCATTCCTGTGCAGACTGCTCCAAGTGATCCTGCTTTGGCAGGGGGTTGGACTTGATCTCTGGAGTTCCCTTCCAACCTCTAATGTACTGGAATACTGTGATCACCTCTAACAGTGATGTTTTTTCACAAGGCTTTCAATGCTGTTCTTAATTCCATGTGCATAGAAAAATTGCTGCAATAGGAAATAAACTTTGTGTTCATCTTACTGTGACAAATTAAGTTACAAAAAGTAAAATTCAAAGCAGTTGTTCTATCACTTATCTCATTTTTTAAATTAATTTATGTCTGTACCTAATACTTTCCTTCTTTTATGTGCTATATATTTAAAGGTAAAAGATTCTCTAATGTTCTTGCGCTCAGCTTCAAAATCCTGAACCAACACGGCCATGCCCTGCCGAAGTCAAGAGCGTGGATTTAATTGAGGGTGGAATTGGCCAATAATTGTGCTGCCTCTTGAGAAATTTGAGATGATTCAAGTGATGTCTCTATCTTTTGAGGATCTTAAAAGATCCTGTAGCACATAGGAGCTCCTAAGAGTGAATTGCTTTGTTAATGTATTGGCAAAGGTGAACTTCATTGTACACATCTGGAAAGAAAAGCCAAGGTAGTGGTGCTGAAGTGCTTCATCTGTCTCTGTGATGGGTTTTGGGTTAGAAAGATTAATATTCTGAACTTCATTTCTGACTTTCAGATACCTGAAGGATCTTGGATACTGCCAAGAAGAGATCCACGCTTTTACTGCATAAACCCTGAAGAGAATATCATTGTTTGTATAATTCAATCTTATTTATTTATATCCATGGATTTCAATAACTGAAAAGCAATTTTGTAAGGCTTGAAATTTCACTCTTGGTACCAAAACTGTTTCTCAGAAGAAATCTATCTTTGAAAAAAATTTTTATACAGTGTTTTGTCTTGGTTTTGTAAATACTTTTGCTAAGACTTAAGTCAACCAGGTATTAATTTATTGTAAAGGCAAGCAAAAACGTATAGGATATGTTATGTAAAATATTTCATGTTCTTGGTTCATGAGAATTCTTAAATTTGTGACAGGCACTGATTTAAATCTTGACGAAGCTTATTTATTGTTTCTTACTGTAAAAAGTCTGAAGAGCAATACTGTCTGAAATTAAATATTGCACTGTAACTCAGGTGATCAGTCATTGAAAAATGTTCTTTCTCCTCTGATACCTGTATTTGACTTGCAAGTGATCCAGATACATTTTTGGCTTTGTAAACAAAGAATACATTTGGTAAAAATAGAAAATTTACATCAACTAATAAAATTATAATTTTACATTACTTTGTGCATTTTTCTAACTGTTTGGTTTGGTTTCAGTTTTCTGATGGCCTGCAGAAAGGTTTGCACAAGCTTAGAGAACCAGCTGAGAACTCAGAACAGAGGCACAGGTCTTCCACAAAACCTTCAGTGTGACCTCACTGATACCAGGTATCCCTTCTCATGAGGAGATGTTCTGAGGGTAAAAACATGTCAGCTGATGGCCTGCAAATACCAGGATAAGGACCATAAAAGTGCCTAAAAATATTTGACAGGTTGCAGTAGCATTAAATCACAGAATCATTCAGGCTGGAAGAGGACCCTCAGGATCACGCAGTCCAACCGAGAACCCTACTCTACAAGGGTCATCCCTAAACTATATCCCTGAGCACCACATCCAAACCACTTTTAAACACCTCCAGGGTTGGGGACTCAACCACCTCCCTGGGCAGCAGCACATTCCAGTGCCTGACCACTCCTGCTGTGAAAAAAATCTTTCCTAATGTCCAGTCTAAACCTTCCCAGTCACAGCTTGAGGCCATTCCCTTTTGTTCTATCACTAATTAGCTGTGAGAAGAGACCAGCACCAGCCTCTCCACAACCTTCTTTCAGGTAGTTGTAGACAGCAATGAGATCTCCTTCTTTTTTAGACTAAACAGCCCCAGTTCCTTCGGTTGCTCTTTATAAGACTTATTCTCCAGGCCCCTCATCAGTGCTTTGCCTTCCTCTGCACTCACTCCACCACCTCAATATCCCTCTTAATCAGTGGGTTATTTTTTTTTACTCCATTATTTCAAGTATGTTATCAAGAGGGAGAAATCTGCTGTCTAATAGCAGTTTGGAGAACAAAGCAGCAAACTTACTCTCCTTCCAGATGCTGTCAGTAATATCTGTAGGCATTGTTTTGCCTGACATCCAGTGCTATTTACACCCTTCTGTTGTTTGACTGAATGTTTCTTCCTCCTAAGAAGCCAGGGCTGTGGTTATGGCATTAACACTTCAGCATTCATGGAAGATGTTTTAATACTAGTCTTAAGAAAGGTTAAATTGCTAGCTGACAACGACTGACTATGCTAAATGGAGCTGTCATCTCTCCAGTGCCCTCTAGGTTATTGAAGTTAGAAAAAGATCTGGTTGTCAATCCCTGCCCATAGGTCACAAGTGATTTCAGAAGAGACAGTGGTATTGTCATCACTTTGTCATCTAGAAGGATCTAACTGCTTTCAGTTACCATTTTGCAATGCATTGTTTGTGGAGATTGGTCCTACAAAGCTCTGAAGAGGGTTTCTCTTCTGCAGAGTAGAAACAAAAGCACTGTGCTGGAAAAACAAAGCACTTGTTGAGTTTTATTATTTTTTTTCTGTTACAAATGCATGATTACTATGGTGACTTCCAAAATTACATTTGGATGTTAATGCCCAAACCTTACATCTCCCACAGGATACTGAGGAATTTCTCATGTTCTGGATAGCAAAGATCTGATGGGAGGCTCTCCAGTATAAACTACTTTCATTAATTGCCTCCCCCTCGGGCTTTTTTCAGTCTTGAGAAGAAAAGGCTGAGAGGGGATCTGATTAGTGTCTATAAATAAGAGGGCTGGGTGTCAAGTGGATGAGGCCAGTCTCTTTTAGTGGTGCACAGTAATAAGACAAGGAACAATGGATACAAACTTGAACATGGAAGGTTTCACCTCAACATGAGGAGAAACTTCTTTCCAGTGAGGGTGACAAAGCTCTGGAACAGGCTGCCCAGAGAGGTTGTGGAGTCTCTTTCTCTGGAGACTTTCCGTACCCACCTGGATGCATTCCTGTGTGGACTACCCTAAGTGATCCTGCTTTGGCAGGGTGGCTGGACTTGATGATCTCTGGAGGTCCCTTCCAATCTCTAACATTCTGTGATTCTGTGAAATGCAAGGAAGACATTGCTCATAGGACAATCCAATTTGCAAATATAACACAGATTCACAGATTGCATCAGATTGAAAGGGACCCTTAAAGATCACCTTGTCCAACCTCCTTGCAGTGAGCAGAAACACCTCCAACTAGATCAGGCTGCCCAGGGCCATGTCAAGTCAGATCTTGAATTTCGTCTCCTGGGACAGGGCAAGAATGAGACCCATGAGGTGATTCCTTCTAGACCTTTTCAGGAGGACCTCTTTAGTCATGGCATTCAACATTTCTAATTGGGAAAATACCTATTTAAGTATCTTTTTGCAACAGCTAAAATCCAGAAGACACCCAAGTGTGTAGAGTCATACAATTGTTTTTGGTTGGAAGAGACCTTTAAGGTCATTGAGTCCAATCTTCAACCTAAGACTACCATGGCCATTAAACCACATCCCCAAGTGCCATGTCCATGTTTCTTGAACACTTCCAGGGACAATGACTACACTACCTCTCTGGGCAAGCTATTGAGAGCTGTCATCATTTGCTATCTGTAGTAGAGTGAAGTGAAGGGACAACCGCTTCCAAGTTCTGAAGGGGACCTCGTGGTGAGATGAGCAGAATTGCTTGTTTTCCCCCCACCCAGTTTTGTGGGAATTGTTATGATTTAGAATTGTAGGAATCGTCAGTGGCTGTGTCTGGCTTGTTTGCTCTTCTTTAGTACCTTCAAATCAGATTAAGACTGTGTATGACCTTTAATGGTTTTAAAGGTAGAAATAGATATTAGAAGCCATTTCTAATGGTAAATAAAAACATTTCATTTACAATTAAATTGCTTTGATTAAAGCAATAGAATATAGGTACTCTTTATATGTACTGATGACAGGTTCTTACAAAAGGAAATCCTAATAGACCAGAACTGGGTGATGAGAAATTCCAGGTGGAGGCTTGCAGAAATAATACTAACCAAATAATATAGCTGGAAAGCAGTGTGTTGGTTTGTATGAAACTACACTCATCTCTCACAAATAAGGGTGTGGGGGTGGAAGCCTCATCAGTGAAATCACTGGTCTCAGCTGAACACTTTTCCTCTGGTAACCAGTGAAGGATAAATTGTGTGGGCCTTTAATGAGTAGGTGAAAGCAGAGATTTAGCTTGAAAACCAGATGCCTAAAATGAGGTGCCTGCAGCTGAGCAAAGTTCCAGAGCTGCCCTTGGAATCAGTAGAGATCAAATCAGCACAGCCTGCACAGCTCCAAGAGCTGGTTTAGCAGAGCTGGGTGTGGGATTCAGGGTGGCCTGTGCCGTTTAAGATCATAGAATCATCAAAGGTTGGAAGGTTGGAAGGAACCTCCAAAGGTCATCTAGTCCCAGACCTATATACAGGGGCATTTTTTCTTAGGTGTTTTTTTGTTCTTGAGGTTTTTTTACCCCTTCAGTTCATGACTGTTAGACAATGTTTTCTACACATCTGAAGCCCACTTGGGCTTGCCTAAATCTCCTGTCTCATTGTTTAGGTCTTTGATTGCTAGTGATTGAAAGTGATGATATCTAATTGGAACTGAAGTAGTGTTTTTTCCAGCTGTAGCTGTAGTCGGGATGTATCAGAGAATCATAGAATGGTCTGGGTTGGAAGAGACCTCTGAAGGCATCCAGCCTAACCCCCCTGCAGTCAGCACAGACATCCTCAACTAGATCAGGATGCCCAGAGCCCTGTCGAGCCTCACTTTGAGTATCTCCAGGGATGGGGTCTCAGCTACCTCCCCTGGCAAAGCTGTTCCAGTATTCTACCACCCTCATGGTGTCCTTTGCAGTCTTCCTGTGGCAATAGTTGCAAAGTGCTGTGAAATCATGACACTACTAAAAGGTTATTTTCCTGATCTTTAAATGGCCTTGTTAACACACCTGTTTTCACACAATCATCAGCAAGAATCATCTTGCTTCATTTTATTCCTTTCTAGAGGTGTATATAAGTCTTCTCAGAGCAGGAATTATGTGATTTTCTTGGCTAGCAGCATAAAGGGGGAGAAACCTGGACCAAAAACAACCCCAACAAACTCTGAGCAGATATTGTAAATAGCATATAAAAAAAAAATTAAATTCCTGGTTTGTTTTATTGTCTGTGATCACTAAGTTAACATTCTGCTTAGAGTCCAAATTTACTTAATCCTGAGCCAGAGTAAATAGTCCCTCTCTGTCTCCCCATACAGCCCCTGTATGCAATACAGATTCTCCTGTTGGTTAACTACCCACCTTTTATACTTTGATTTTCCTTTTATTAGCCAAATTTCCTGTGAAGTTCCATGCAGGATTGGATGCTTTGTTGCTGTGGAAACAGCTGACTGTCTTCACACAAACTGGGCACGCTGAGTTGCTGTGGCAACACAGGTAAGAAATTCTAGCAGGTGCAGAAAAGTGTCAAGCCTGTGCAGGCTGCTAAATCCCAGCACCTGGCATCTGCCAGGAACCTGTGCTGGACATGCCAGAAGAGAGTGAGGAGTTGCCTATGATACAGATGATGGTATTAAACATTAAAATGGCAGAGTATTCACAGAATCAGAGAACATGAGAGGTTGGAAGGGACCTCCAGAGATCATTGGGTCCAAGCCCCCTGTCAAAGCAAGATCACTTGGGGTAGTCCACACAGGAATGCATCCAGGTGGGTATGGAAAGTCTCCAGAGAAGGAGACTCCACAACCTCTCTGGGCAGCCTGTTCCAGAGCTTTGTCACCTTCACTGTAAAGAAGTTTCTCCTCATGTTGAGGTGAAACCTTCCATGTTCAAGTTTGTATCCATTGTTCCTTGTCTTATTACTGTGCACCACTAAAAAGAGATTGGCCTCATCCACTTGACACCCAGCCCTCTTATTTATAGACACTAGTCAGATCCCCTCTCAGCCGTCTAGAGAACACAGGGAGTGTGTAAGCTCCTGCAGAGAGCCAATTTGCAGAGCAGGTGTTTGGTCCATTGTATGCTTTGGTTTAAGCAAACCACTCATCCCTCAAAAAGAGCAGAAGTAGGGGATTTTCAGTTGTATAATTTCAGTCTCCACCTAATTGGAGTCTGCTTGTTCCTGCATTTTTCTTGGTTGATGGTGCAAGGAGATAGCAAGGCTTTAGCAGGTGTTATATTCACACTGGGAAAAAAAAGTTTTAAATGTGAACCTTTTGAACTCATCTTCTAAACTTCCATAATGACATGGATTTGCACTGTCACCGAACTGTCTTTGTTACACCAGAAGCCATAAACTGAAACAGAATCACAGAAAACATCCATTTGGAAGAGACCTGGAAGATCACCCAGTCCAACCCTTGACCCAGCACTGAATGGTCAACACTAAACCATGTCCCTAAGCACCAGGTCCACATGCTGCTTAAACACCTCCAGGGACCCTGACTCCACCACTGTCCTGGACAGACCATTCCAATGTTTGAGAACCCTTTCAGTGAAGAAATATTTCCTAGTATCCAGCCTGAACCTCTTCCTCTAGTCCTGTTGCTTGCCACCAAGGAGAAGAGGCTGCCCCCTACTCACTCCAACCTCCCTTCAGGGAATTGCAGAGAGTGATGAGGTCTGCCCTCAGCCTCCTCTTCTCCAGATTGAACAACCCCAGCTCCCTCTGACACTCCTTGTAGGTCGTGTGGTCCAGGCTCTCTGTGAGTCTCATTGCCCTTCTCTGGACACACTCCAGCAGCTCAGTGTCCTTCTTGTAGTGAGGGGCCCAGACCTGAACACAGTATTTGAGGTGTGACCGCATGAGTGCAGAGTACAGGGGAACGATCACTTCCCTATCCCCGCTGACCACCATGCTTCTAACAGAAGCCAGGATGCCATTGGCTTTCTTGGCCACCTGGGCACACTGCTGACACATATTTAGTCAACTGTCAAGACTGATGGACAGCTTGGAATGGTCTAGAAGTTTAATCGATAAAAAAGCCAAAGAGTGGATCAGAGTGAGACAGTGAGGTATTCTCATCTGACAGGCAAGCTGTATACAACAGAGCTTCTCTTTTAAGATATCTGGCTTTGATTATCAGTGTTAGGTTTGTAGTCCAACCCTAGAAAACCTGGAGAATGCAGGTAGCCTTGCCTCTGTATATGGCAGAGATCCATGGGATGTGGTTTTGGGCAGAGATGGCTTTATTTGGAGAATAAATCTTACAAAGAGCTACTGAAAGATCTGGAGCTGTTTAGTTTGAAAAAGAAAAGGCTGAGGGGAGACCTCACTGATGTCTATAACTACTGAAAGGACATTGTGGAGAAGCTGGTCCTGGTCTCTTCTCACAGGTAATTAGTGACAGAAAAGAGGGAACAGCCTCAAGCTGTGACTGGGTAGGTTTAGACTGGACATTAGGAAGATTTTTCACGGCACGAGTGGTCAAGCATTGGAATGTGCTGCCCAGGGAGGTGGTTGAGTCCCCAAGCCTGGATGTGTTTAAAGGTAGTTTGGATGTGGTGCTCAGGGATATGGTTTAGGGGTGAACTTGGTAGAGTTCTGGGTTGGACTTGGTGATCCTGAGGGTCTTTTCCAATCTGAATGTTTCTGTGAGTCTGTGATATAAAGGTTCGGTACTTAGTGAAGATCTATGCTCCCCAGAAAATACATAGATAGAGCAAGAGTTCCCTTGGATTTGAGGAAATTAAGAAATAATTGTCCAAAGTGATTTGCTACCCTAATCCTGTAACAACTGGATAGTTACCATAGTAATAAAATTGTTCACCTTAAGAGAGAAAATAGCTGGACCATGCCCTGGGTAGTTTGGAGCAACATTTAGTTCAGATTCCCCTCACTGGGAACAAAGCCAACAGAAGAATGTCACCTTGAATAAAACAGGACACTGGCAACACCAGAGTATGTCTTAGGTGGGCAAAATCCTACAGAAAGTGGCACAGAAGACGACTTCTGTCTGTATTCCACACACAGTTTATTGCTAATGGCAGTCCTGCTGGCTCTCTAAGTGAAAACTGTTTCTTTTGTTTCCTCTTTCAAATAGCCAGGCATCGTGGCAGTGTTTGTTAATTTTATGTACTCAAGAGAGCAGGAACATGATGCAAGCTCAGAATTTTTATCCTTTTAAGCTGTGTACACTGAAACCCAAAGACTGTGGATTTTTACTACATAAATAGTTCGTATATGCATTTTTATATATACATTGAATAGATACACATATATTTAATGTAGTGCATTGACAAAGCTATTAAGACCTCATCTGATTCTAGCTCTTAGAAGCAACAATGCTTGTGAAATGTGTATTGGGATGCTGACCCAACCTGAACACTAGGAACCTTAAGTACTGTGTCCAGTTCTGGAGCTCCTATTACAAGAAAGATATAGACATGCTGGAATGTGTCCAGAGAAGGGCCACAAGGATGATCAGAGGGCTGGAGCTCCTCTCCTGTGAGGACAGGCTGAGAAAGTTGTTATTATTCATTATTCAGAGGAGACCTTACTGTGGCCTTCCAGGAGTATCTGAAGGGGGCCTGCATGAAAGCTGGGGAGTGACTTTTTAGGTTGTTGGGTAGTGATAGAACTAGGGGGAATGGAGCAAAACTAGAAGTGAGTAAATTCAGACTGGATGTTAGGAAGAAGTTCTTCCCCATGAGGGTGGTGAGACACTGGAACAGGTTGCCCAGGGAGGTGGTGGAAGCTTCCTCCGTGGGGGTTTTTAAGGCCAGGCTGGATGTGGCTCCAGGCAACCTGCTGTAGTGTGAGGTGTCCCTGCCCATGGCAGTGGGGTTGGAACTGGATGATCCTTGGGGTTCCTTCCAACCCTGACAATTCTATGATTCTGTAAAAAAGGTGCTGACAGACCAAGACCCAGAGAAGTGGGAGGATCTGGGAGCATTTCTTAATGGGTGCTGCTTGGCAGGTGAGCATGAGCCTCGTGCAAGATAAACCCATCACTCAGGCACATGGGTTTCTCCTTTCCTGTTACACATCGGAGGGGACTGGTCCTGCAACTGCAGGAAGTCCTCTCGTTGTTTAGGCTGGGGGTCTATGCATATTCAGCTCCATCTATGTTGAGTCTAGGAAGTAAGAGTTATCTCCACCCTGATAAGGTTTTCTGACCTTGCTGTGACCTTTTGTAGAGGCCACAACATAAGAAGGATGTTCCTTTTTCATCCTCAGTCCTGACCCTCTGCTCATATCTCAGATTTTAAGCTAGGCTGAGGACTTGGTTTAACGAAGATGGTTCTGTCTTCTTATACTTCCCTCATCAAACTGACTACTTCTTCCTCAGAAAACAAAGACTGGTGACCATCCCTTGCCCTGCAGGTACTGGGGAGCTTTGCCCAGGATATCAACAATGTAAGAGCCCTCTGACAGCATGCAGGGTACAATTGGCTTAGCCTGCTTCTATGTCCACTAGTCATGCAAGGTGGAATCTGCATGCTCTCAGTGAACTTAGACAAACATCTTGGGAACTGTTGTGGTTAAATCCTAGCCAACATCTAAACACCACAAAGGCACTCACTCCTCACTCCCTACTCCCAGTAGGATGGGAGTAAAACTCCTAAGTTAAGAACGATCAGATAATTGGTAATCTGAAATAAAATGTTATAATAACAGTAATAAAGTATAGTAAGAGTAATAGTAATGAAAAGGAATCTCACAAAAAGAGAGAGAAGTAAAGCTCAAGAAACGACAGGTGATGCACACTGCAATTGCTTACCACCCACTGACTGAAGCCCAAGCAACGGTCAGCCCCTCCTGGCCAAGTCCCCCCATGATGCTCCCTTGACCATCCCATGCCCCCATGAACATCCCTTTGGCAGTTCAAGTCAGCTGTCCTGCCCATGCTCCTTCCCAGCTTCCTGTGTACCTCCTGGCAGAGCACAGGAAACTGAAAATTTCTCAACTGAGGATAAGCCCTGCTTAGCAATAACTAAACCATCAGTGTGTTATCAACAATGTTCTCACACTAAATCCAAAACACAGCACTGCACCAGCTATTAGGATGGAAATGAACTCCCTTCCAGCCAAAACCTGGACACAGGCCAATTCCCAGGCAAAGATTTTAGTAGCAAGAAGATGGGTAGTCTCCTGGGAAGGGGATCTTCAAAAGGAGTCATGTTGCAGAGAAGACATCTCCCCCAGATTTGTTAAAGATTGCTTCCATTAGCCCAAAGAAGACAGTTAATGCTGTTGCTCAGCAAAGATGCCTGTCCTGTTTGTGCTGGAAAGAAACATTACTCAAAACTTCTGTAGAGCAGCTGTTGTGCTCATTGCTCTCGATGATGGAAAATAAGGCTGGCCCATGCTTCTTCTTTGACACTGTCTTCAGAAGGGAGTCGTTCTGACAGGGGATTGAGTCCATCCTCAGTAAACTTGCAGATGACACCAATCTGGGAGCAAGTGTTGATCTGTTAGAAGGTAGGAGGGCTCTGCAGAGGGACCTTGCCAGGCTGGATAGATGGGCAGAGTCCAATGGCATGAGATTGAACACATCTGAGTGCCAGCTTCTACACTTTGGTCACAACAAACAATGCAGTGCTACAGGCTGGAGACAGTGGCTGGAGAGCAGCCAGGCAGAGAGGGACCTGGGGGTACTGATTGACAGCAGCTGAACATGAGCCAGCAGTGTGCCCAGGTGGCCAGGAAAGCCAATGGCATCCTGGCCTGGATCAGGAATAGTGTAGCCAGCAGGACAAGGGAAGTTATTCTTCCCCTGTACTCAGCACTGGTCAGGCCACACCTTGAGTCCTGTGTCCAGTTCTCGGCTCCTCAATTCAAGAAAGATGTTGAGGTAATGGAACCTGTCCAGAGAAGGGCAACAAAGCTGNTGATTGCTTAGGGCTGGGTGATGGGTTGGACTGGATGATCTTGCAGGTCTCTTCCAACCTGGTTGATTCTATGATTCATCTCTCGTGGTATGTGGGGTCAGGCTAGAATGGACTTAAGTTTCTTCTTAGGATCTCATATGCTGCTCTGCTTTGGATTTGTGACCAAAGCACTGTTTATAACACCCTAATGTTTGAGCTATTTTTGAACAATGTTTTCACAGCATCAAGACTTCCTGTTTCTCACTTTGAATGTCTCCTTTTCCTCCCAATGAATAGACTTGGGCTCTTAATATCAGGCTCAACTCACATTGTGTCCAAAAAAGATTTTTTTCCAGTGCATTGAAGATGCCTTGCACAAACTGCATGCTGATGGAAGGAGGTAGATAGAGAGCTCTTTATGTCTTTCCCAGACCAGTGATAAATTTTCCCCCTATGGGTTAATTTTTTACTGAAGGCAACTTTTATCCATCACTCTGCACCGTTATTTAATTTCCAGTCTCTTGGGATTTCCTTTCCCTCTTTTATTCTTCAAAATTTGTCCCTCAAGGCATTTATCTTAACCGTCAGAGTCTGGCAAGTAGGGCAGTTTTCAGTACTGCATGTTGAAGACCACAGACTAAAAAGAAAGCTGACCCTTCTTCCTACTGCCCACCCTTGGTTTACCCCTTGCAGATCTGCTCTGTGAGGAATAAACTGCTTCTTTCTCTCTCTCTTTTTTTTTTTTTTTATTCACCAGCCTTACAGCCTTACATCATTCCAGTAGTCATCTCTGCCTTACAAGTACCAGCCACCTTTTCTTTCAAACCATTTAATGGATTAACATAAATCAAGTTAATTCTCTTATCAGATTGTGCTTTGAGGATATGGCTTCTCCTGGAGAGCAGGAGAAGAGCTGTGTGACTGTTAGTTTGCCTATCTGATTATGTTGTTTCATCTAACAAAAGAAACTGTCACAGGAAACAATGCCTCAGAGAAAGTATTGTAATACCTTTTAATGGTGAGTCGTGTGGTGATTCAGTGATGGTGTTTCTGAAGAGGAGCAGCCCTGCTTGATGAGACTTGTGCCTCTGTTTAGTTTGAAAAAGAGGAGGCTGAGGGGAGACCTCATTGCTCTCTCTACAACTACCTGAAATGATGTTGTAGAGAGGTTGGTGCTGGTCTCTTCTCACAGGGAATTAGTGATAGAACAGAAGGGAAGGAATGACCTCAAGCTGCAACTGGATAGGTTTAGACTGGGCATTAAGAAAAAAATGTGCACGGCAAGAGTGGTCAGGCGTTGGAATGTGCTGCTCAGGGAGGTGGTTGAGTCACCAACCCTGCATGTATTTAAAGGTGGTTTGGATGTGGTGCTTGGGGATATGGTTTAGGGGTGAACTTGGTAGAGTTCTGGGTTGGACTTGGTGATCCTGAATGTTGGACTTGGTCTTCCCCAACCTGAATGTTTCTGTGATTCTTCTAAGACCAACCTCACTTCTGCAGAGGGCGATACCCACTGTAGGTTATGTGCTCTCCTCTAACAAGGAGGAGCCAGCAGGAAGGAAAATACTTGCAAATACTAGGCTAAACTGAAGCTTCAAAACCTGCTTTGAAGCTTGAGCACCACATGACAGTTGTTGTATGGGACCAGAGAACGAATATATCCAACTATCACTTTTCTCATATCTAAGGAAATGAGGAATTATTTTCATGTCCTCCCTTTGCGATCTCTGCCTGTCTGAGCACATGCCCCTTTATCTGTGGTGTGAAAGAATGCACCACTCTTGAGCCCACCTTGAGCTACAAGAGGGAGAAGTTGTACTGAGCAAGGCAGTGGGTGAAGTAAAGCCTATGAGAATCTAAATATCTGTGTCTGTACTGGTAAGGCATGCCAATATTAATATGCTAGGAAGGTGGTCCCTGCCTAGAGGAGAATGTGCATCTGTGAAAAGGGAACAGAAGAGCTGCAGAGAGAGCTGCCCTTGCTAGGAAATCTGGGGATACTTCCAATGCACAGACTTCCATTCGCCCAGCCTTACAGCAGCCAGTTCCTTACAGACAACTTGAGGGGCACTTGAATTTCAGTGCAAAGGTCTGTGTATGTGAGCCACTGTGAGCCTGATGTCTTAAGGCAGAAGTGAACTTATGATGCTTCCTTCCCTTTTAGTAGAGAGTCACAGTATCCGAGCATCACAGTATCACAGTATGTTAGACATTGGAAGGCACCTCCAGAGATCGAGTCCACCCCCCCTGCCACACCAGGATCACCTAGGGCAGCCTGCGTAGGATTGCATCCTGTCAGGTTTTGAATGTGTCCAGAGGAGGAGGCTCCACACCCTCTCTGGGCAGCGTGTTCTAGTGCTCCCTCAACCTCACTGTAAAGAAGTTTCTCCTTATGTGGAACTGAAATCTTCTGTGTTCAAGCTTGTACCCCTTGTTTCTTGTCTTAGCATTGCACACCACCAAGAAGAGATTGGCTCCCTCCCCTGGAAAGCCACAACTGCCTCGACGTCCACTGCAGAACTGCTCCTTGGCACAGCACAGCAGAACTCATGCCGTCCTGAGGGAATTGGCTGATGTGGTTGCC
>VXBD01006614.1:41519-52886 GCA_013399975.1 Indicator maculatus
GGTGGAGTCACCATCCCTGGAGATGTTCAAGAGGAGCCTGGATGAGGCACTCAGTGCCATGGTCTGGTTGATTGCTTAGGGCTGGGGGAGAGGTTGGACTGGAGGATCTTGGAGGTCTCTCCCAACCTGGCTGATTCAATCATTCTATGATTCTACGCCTGAGGAGACAGGGGTGTGAAGGAAACTTCCTATCCAATGGGTGCTTAATGGGGGACGGGAGAGGTGTGCCGGGGACCGCCAGACCCTGCGGGGTGGTGCCGGCGGAAACCCCGCGGCGCGCCCTGGGTACCCCTGGGAGGGCGGGGCCCAGCTCCGGCTCTGCCGGCAGGCGGCGGAGGCGAGNGATGGCGGCCGCAAGGTGTCGCCCTGCGCCAAGCCTCGCCCCCGCCAAGATGGCGGCCGCAAGGTGTCGCCCTGCGCCAAGCCTCGCCCCCGCCAAGATGGCGGCCGCAAGGTGTCGCCCTGCGCCAAGCCTCGCCCCCGCCAAGATGGCGGCCGCAAGGTGTCGCCCTGCGCCAAGCCTCACCCCCGCCAAGATGGCGGCCGCGCTCCCACCCTCAGGAGCGTCCGGCGCCTTGGGGCGTGCTGAGCCCAGCGAGGGGCCCGGAGCCCCGCGGTTCCAGCCCGGAGGGAGAAGTATTGAGTAGCTTTGGGTCTCTTTCGGTTTGTGAGCGGGGGCAGCCTGCTGTGATGTGCAGCTCCCTGCCTCTGGAATTGGCCTCCAGGTCACCTCAGTTGCTCCTCTTCCCAGGGGAGACCTCGTTGCTCTTTACAGCTCCCTGGAAAGAGGTTGGACCCAGGTGTCTCTTCTCCCAAGGAACAAGTGACAGAACAAGAGGACATAGCCTCAAGTTGCCCCAGGGCAGGTTTAGGTTGGAGATCAGGAACAATTTCTTCCCCCCTCAAAGGGTTGTCGAGGCCTGGCCCAGGCTGCCCAGGGCAGTGGTGGAGTCTCCATCCCTGAGGGGTTTCAGACCCCTGCAGATGTGATGCTGAGGGCCCTGGGTGAGTGGTGAGCTGGCAGTGCTGGGTAAAGAGGTTGGACTGGAGATCTTCAAGGTCTCTTCCAACCCAAAGTGTTCTATGGCAGGGCAAATTGCAATCCAACCCCCAAACCTATTGTTAAATCAAACAAACAAGCAAAACAGCCCCCCAAAAAAACAAACAAAACAACCAAAAAACCCCAAAAAAAAAAAAAAAAAATCACAACACTAAAAACCAGCCAGCAAACAACATGAAACATGGACCTGTATGGACCCAACAGTGGTAAGTAAGCTGCTGGCTGGACTGAGAGAACCAAAGAGTGCTGGCTCCAAGCTGGGCTGCTGAACCCCCTCTGCTTCCAGGAGTATCTGGAAGAGGGTATTGAGAGGGGATCATGGAATCAGACTGCTTTGGGTTGGGAAGGACCTTTCAGGGAGGGTGAGGGTGGGGAGACACTGGAACTGAGCTTCACTGATCTTCAAGGTCCTGAAGGGGCTCCAGGAGATCTGGGGAGGGACTTGGGCCAAGGGCTGGGAGTGCCAGGATGAGGGACAAGGGCTTGGAGCTGGGAGAGGGGAGACTGAGAGTGGAGAGGAGGAAGAAATTGTTGGCAGTGAGGGTGGGGAGAGACTGGAACTGATCTTCCCTGATCATCAAGGTCCCTTCCAACCCAACCCTTTCCAGGACTCTGTGTGTCTTGCTGCTGGTCCCTTGAGCAGAGCAGCCAGGGAGCCTGCTGCTGAGTGCCTGAGCACAGGCAAGGCTGCTCAGCCCCTGCAGCCTGGGCTCTCTGGCTTCAACTCACACCTAACCCTCTGCAAAATGGAACCACCCCACGGCTGTGAGCAGAGCCTGAGCCCCAGCACCACTGCTGGGTGTGCCTGGCACTCACAGACACAGGAGCTGCAGCCCCTGTAGGATCATGGAATGGTTTGGGCTGGAAGGGGCTTTTGAAAGTCATCCAGTCCAACCCCCCTGCAGCCAGCAGGGACATCTGCAGTCAGAGCAGGTTGCTCACAGCCACAAATAACCTCACCTGGAATGGTGACAGCCAGGGGGCAGCTCCCACCTCTCTGGGCAGCCTGGGCCAGGCTCTCCCCACCCTCAGGGTCAAACATTTCTCCTTTCTCTCCACTCTCAATCTCCCTCTTGCACTGCAGACCATCACCCCTTGGCCTGGCACAAGTGGCCCTGCTCCAAACTCTGTCCCCAGCCTCTTTCAGCACTGCAAGGCCACCAGAAGGTGTCCCTGGAGCCTTCTCCAGGCTGCCCAAGCCCAACTCTCTCAGCCTGGCCTCGCAGCAGAGCCCTTCCAGCCCTGCCAGCATTGCTGTGGCCTCCTCTGGCCCTGCTCCACCAGGTCCCTGCCTGTGCTGAGGACTCCAGAGCTGCCCCAGCACTGCAGGGGGGGTCTCATATTCTTCATATTTGGTCTATTCTAGGGACAGGCAGCACATCAGTCCCACAGATCTTGACCTGTTCCTCCCACTTACTGCTGAGCTCCTCTGGAGAGACTTGGCCCCAGTCTAGCAACAGTTTCTGTGTGGACACTAGAGAGGTCTAAGCCTCCTGGTCCTTTGCCATGGCAGCTCCATAGCTGGCCTTACCCTGCCTTGATCTGAGAGCAGAGATCCCTCTACGAAGAAGGAGAGAACAGCCATGGTAACAGAGGAAGGGTGAGAGGAAAGCAAGAGGGGCCAGATGCCAGGAGGCACAAGCCCTTTCCTTTTGCCTGTCTGAAGAGGAAGCTGCTCATCTTCTTCAGGGGACACTTTGTTATTGCTGCTGCTGGGATGAGTTCACCCTGCTTCCTGCTGCTGCTCTCCAGCCCTGCTGCCATGGAGAGGAGGTGCCCACCCCAGCTGCATTCCTCCTGCCCACTGCAGTGTCCTCTCCCTCCAACCCACACTGGGAAGGAAGAGTCCCTGGTGTAGGACCCTTGGTGCCCATCACCCCACCTCCTCCAGGAACCTGCTCTGCTCCATGTCCCACCTGCTTTGCCTTCCTGCCTGGCATCCTTGCTGTAGGCATTCCCCAAGGTTCACTCCTCTAATTGCCAGCTATGGATGCCTCATGGCACAGTGCTCCTCTCCCCATCCAACCAGCCCTTCCCAGTGCCATCTCAGGAGCCTTCCCATCACCTCTGGAACTGCAGTCAGCAGAGCTGACTCCAGTCTTCCCTGGGGAGAAGACCCTGCCCCCAAACTGCTATTTGCCCTCTGCAGAGTGACTCAGAGCCCAGCCTGGAGCCTTGCAGAGCAGCTCTGTTGAGACTGAGATGGAGGAGACAGATCTTTCCCCTTTGGTACCAGCTGGGCAAGGCTGGAGGGGAGCAAAGCAGGTCTCTCCTGTACCAGGGCAGGCCATCACTTAGCTCTGAGCAGGTTGCCATTCCCTTGCTGGAAATACCAGCAGGGTTGGCAGTACTTTGGGAAGCACCCAGAGGACCCACAGTGGGCCTGAGTTCAGTGGGCAACAGCCCAGCTGCTACAGGCACTGGGAGGGCTGGTCCCAGGGCTTGCCCTTGGCACTCTGTAAGGCCCTGCCTGCATGCCCACAGCTTGGGCTGCACCTTGGGGCTCTTGCTCTGCCCCAGTCAGTGCTGAGCTAACCCAGCTGCTTCCCTCCCTGCTTGCTCTGGAGAAGCAAACTGCAGGCAGGTGAGAGCTTTCCTTCTCTCTGGAGAGGCTCTGCCATGGGAGAGTGGTTGGCAGGATCTGCTGGGATCTGCTGGGAGCAGGCTCTGAGAGTGCTGGCTGTAAGTGTGGGGTCTGCAAGGGGCTGGGGCAGGGGGGAGTGGGTGCCACATGGGGGGTTGGCAGAGCATGCACCCCAGGGAACAGCAGTCCTGGGGGGCAGGGCTCCTGGGGCAGAGTGAAGGAGGTGCTGTGGTCCCTGGCTGACACCCAGACAGGACCTGGGTGCTGGCCCTCACTCTGCAAACTGGGACAGAGCTGCAGCCAGTGGTCAGAGGAGGGGTTCCCTGCACCCCTGGAGTGGGTGGTCAGAGCTGGCAGCCCTCCTAGCAGGGCATAGTTGGATTTAGGTTGCTTTTGGGATGAGAAGGGAAGGGTCTCCAGCCCTTGCCTGGTAGTGGTTGGTGCTCAGTACCTATGAGGTGTGCTCTGAGGGCTGTACCTGCTTCTCTTGGCATGGGCTGGGAAGGTGTCTAGGTGCTGGTTGCTGAGATGTGAGCTGGGCACAGAGCAGGGACACAAGTGAGGGGCTGCTGATGGTGCAGTGGCATGGAGGGAGGTGTCTGTCTGTCTAGTCTGCCTGTCTTCACAAGCCCTGCACTCTCAGGCAGACCTGGAGAGCAGAGCAGGCCCTGGCAGCTGCCATGGCATTAGCAGGAGCTGTGAGAGCCTGTGCTGCACATCTCCTGTGTCTGTGGGAGAGAGGCTGGGCAGGAAGGGTGGAGGTGCCTGCTGGCATGGCTAGCTGGGAGGTGAGCAGCACAGCAAACACTCAGCAGCCTGGACATCCCTGTCAGGGGGAAGGTAAACACATGACTGTCCTGAATCATTGAAGATGTGGGATCTGCAGAAATGTGGCTCAGGTTTGGAATCATAACAGAATGGCTCAGGCTGGAAGGGACCTCAGAGGGCATCCACTCCAATCCCCTGCTGTGGACAAGGACACCTCTCAACTGGACTTGGCTGCTCAAGGCCTCATCCAGCCTGGCCTTGAACACCTCCAGGCAGGAGGCAGCCACAGCCTCCCTGGGCAGCCTGTTCCAGAGTCTCACCTCCCTCCTGCTGAAGAACTTCTTCCTCAGCTCCACTCTAACCCTGCTTCCTCAGCTTCAAGCCATTCCCTCTTGGCCTGTCTCAGACCCCCTCAGCAAAAGTTCCTCTGCAGCCTTCCTGCAGGATCCCTTCAGGTCCTGGCAGGCAGCTCTGAGGTCCCCCTGGAGCCTTCTCCTCTGCAGGCTGCACACCCCCAGCTCCCTCAACCTATCCTCACAGCAGAGGTGCTCCAGGTCCAGGTTTGGGCTGCTCTTCAGAGAAAGCCTAAATCTGTTCATTCTTCTGCTCAGATGTGGTGCTGAGGTTGGAAGCAGCAGCCCTGAAACCACAGCTGGATGTCTAAGCCAAGAGCATTCTGTTCTCAGTGCCTCAGCTCCTCCTAGCTGGGTCTGCATCCACAGAAGCCTGTCCCTGCCTGGCTCAGTGTCTGTCCTGCAGCTTCTCAGGGAGTTTGGGGGTCTCCTCCCCAGGCTGGGCACATCCTGCCAACCAGTGCAGCTGCCTACAGCTCAGAGACCCAGCCCCTAGTCAGGGGAGTCCACCCCAGTGGGGAGACACCCCAGGGGGGCTGTGCTGTTGAGCAAATGTCTGTGTGGGGAAGGTGCCTGACCAGGGCAGGAGGCCTGGGGTCAATCCAAGCCCAGTTCCTACCCCACACTCATTCCTGGTGTCACCTGGGGGTCTCTGGAGGACACTGCTGTAGAGGTGTTGGCTCAGGTGTCAAGGCCTGGAGCCCTCCCCCCCAACAAGAACTGCCCAAGTTAAAGAAGTCCAACCCGAGGCAGGTGTCTTGGGCAGGTGCACAAAGGTCCTGTGGGCTCTGGCACTGATCAGTGGTGGTGCTGAGCACTTGGGGGTGCCTGGAGCAGGCCTTACCTCAGCAAGTGTGGAGTCCAGCAGGCTGCTCTGGGGTGGCAGTGTGTGTCTTCAGGCTGTCCCTCCCCAGCTGCCCAGAGAGGCTGCAGGGCTGCCATTCCCAGGATCCCAGACTTAACCAGGTTGGAAAAGACCTTTGAGATCATCAAGTCCAACCTATCACCCAACACCATCTAACCAACTCAACCTTCCAGAAGCAGGGGGCACCTCCCTTGGTGCAAGGCAGCAGCTGGCCTGGGCTGTGCTGGCAAGGCTTGCCAAGGAGCTGGGACCCACAGGCAGCTGGCACACAGCTGGGCAAGCCTGCCCTGAGCACACAGCCAGGAAGCAGCTCTGCTGGGCAGGTGTTGCCCCCAGTCCCTGGTGCTGAACCTTGAGGCACAGCTAAAAGTGAGGAATCCCAGAAGCCCAGAATTAACCAGGTTGGAAAAGACCTTTGAGATCAAGTCCACTCAACACCATCTGATCAACTAACCCATGGCACTGAGTGCCTCACTGCCTCCTTGGATTGCTTCACAAAACTCTGGCATGGTTGGGGTTGGAAGGGACCTCTGGAGCTCACCCAGTCCAAGCCCCCTGCTCCAGCAGGGCACCCACAGTAGCTTGCCCAGGAGCACAACATCCAGCAGGGTTTTGGAAGCTCTCCAGAGAAGGAAACTCCACAACCTCTCTGGACAGCCTGCTCCAGGCCTCCAGCACCCTCACACCAAACAACTTTCTCCTCCTGCTCAGATGGAACCTCCTGGGTTCCACTCTGTGCCCTCTGCCCCTTGGCCTGTCCCTGGGCACCACTGAGCAGAATCTGGTCCCAACCTCTTGCTCCCCACAGCTCCTTTAGCTCTTGCTGAGCATTGCTCAGATCCCCTCTGGGGCTTCTCTTCTCCAGGCTCTCAGCCTTTGCTCCTCACAGAGCTGCTCCAGACCCCTCAGCATGTCTCCAGAGATGGAGACTCCACAACCTCTCTGGGCAGCCTGCTCCAGGCCTCCAGCACCCTCACACCAAACAACTTTCTCCTCCTGCTCAGATGGAACCTCCTGGCTTCCACTTTGTGCCCTCTGCCCCTTGGCCTGTCCCTGGGCACCACTGAGCAGAGCCTGGCCCCAGCCTCTTGCCCACCACAGGGCCTTTAGCTACTGAGCAGCATTGAGAAGATCCTCCTCAGGCTGCTCTTCTCCAAGCCCCAGGTCTCTCAGCCTGTCTGAAGTCAGAAAGGTGCTCCAGTCCCCTCATCTTCATATTCTCTGCTAGATTCTCTCCAGTACTTCCCTGCCTCCCTTGGAGAGCCCAGAGCTCAGTTTCCTTGTGGGACTGCACACCCTGAGTTTCCTACAAGTCCTGCTTTGTATTCTCTGCCACCCTCTGGCACACACATGAGTACCTGAGAGGCCAACTCTGCCTTCTGCACTTACAGAACATCTCCTGTCAAGGCTCCTGCTTGCATGTGGCACTGAACAACAGCTTGCAGCGTGGCTGCAGCCCCAGCAGTTGAGTTGCTGCTGCTCCTTGCAGGAGGTGAGAGCATGACCAGCTGCTTGTTGTTGTGCAGCCTCTCCTCCAGCCCTTCTGGGAACTCACACCACGATTATATTTCTGGCTTAAGACATTTTTTTTCCCCCCTCCCTTTACCCTTCCTCCCCCCTCCCTCCTCTAATCAGGCAGGGCCTCACAAAAGAGGTTGCCACTTAGTGCTAATTACTTGCTTTAGAAGCTGAAATGCCTCCAGAGGATTGCAAATAGGGGATTATCAAATTAATTAGTTAAACCAAGATGTGCTTTTTGGGAAACCAGGGCCTCTTTTCCTTGTCATCTGCAATGAAGCTTTCAAATGTTATTAACCTGCCCACAACCTGCTCTTGTCTGCCCCATGGGGAGGGAGCTGCTGCTTTCTTGTTGGTACAAAGGGCTGCTTGAAGCTCTGCTTGGGGCTTTTCTTTGCCCAATCTGTTTCAAGCAAACATCTACTGCTGGCCTTTAAGGCCCCCTGCTTGTGCTGAGAGGGGTCTCATGCTGCTTCTTGGTGAGGTTTGTCATGTTTTGTACATAGGGCATGGGTGGCTTGGTACCTTTCTTGAGCCTGAAAAGGGCACAGCTTAATCCATGGGGCATCTGCATAGCCAGGCAGGAGGTGCTGGTGATGAGGAGAGGCCTGGAAGTGGATTCAGAGGCATCCACAGATGAGTGAGTAGGCAGGAGCCATAGGTCCTGCAGTGCTGCTCTGCCACAGCCTGCTCCTGGCAGTACTGATATACCCACTCACTGCCTGGCTGGCAAGTGCTGGGCTGGGGCTGCTGCTGTTCTGGATGGCCCAGCTCAGAACTGGGTCCAGTTCTGGGCTACTGGGTCCAGTTCTGGGCTCCTCAATTCAAGAAGGACATTGAGATACTTGAATGTGTCCAGAGAAGGGCAGCGAGGCTGGGGAGGGGGCGGGGGCACAAGGGTGGGGGGGGGTCTGGGGCACAAGGCTGGGGAGGGGGCTGGAGCACAGCCCTGTGAGGAGAGGCTGAGGGAGCTGGGGGTGTTCAGCCTGGAGAAGAGGAGGCTCAGGGCAGACCTCATTGCTCTCTACAACTACCTGAAGGGAGGCTGTAGCCAGGTGGGGGATGGGCTCTTCTCCCAGGCAAGCAGAGACAGGAGGAGAGGACACAGTCTCAAGCTGCCCCACGGGAGGTTTAGGCTCAAGGTGACGAGAAAATTCTTCCCAGAAATTGTAATTGGCCATGGGATGTGCTGCCCAGGGAGGTGGTGGAGTCCCCATCTCTGGAGTGTTCATATAAAGCTTGGCTGTGGCACTTGGAGCCAGGGTTTGGTTGTCAGGAGGTGTTAGGTATTAGGTGATAGGTTGGACTTGATGATCTCTGAGGTCTTTTCCAAGCTGGGTGATTCTGTGATTCTGGTTGATTCTACATTCATTTGGCACTCATGAAATACATTTGGATGCCATTGGATTGTTCATTTGCAGCGTGGTGAGAGACACAGCAGGATAGGTAGGGAGTCAATATTTAGCTGGTTAATTTCTGTGGACTGAGGATGACAGCAGCTCAGTGGCCATGGTTTTTGCACTCAGAGGGTTTGCAAGGAAGTCACCAAATGCAAAAACACAAGGGAGCAAACTGAGTGCTGTTGCAGAGCTCTGCTTTTAATGCTGTAGAGCTCAGAGTGACAGCTGCTTTTTTGTCTGGAGCAAAACTAGAAGTGGGGAGATTCAGATTGGATGTGAGGAAGAAATTCTTCCCCAGGAGGGGGAAGTCTGGCAGAGGTTGCCCAGGGAGGTGGTGGAAGCCTCCTGCCTGGAGGTTTTTGCAGCCAGGCTGGAGGTGGCTGTGAGCAACCTGCTGTGGTGTGAGGTGTCCCTGCCCATGGCAGGGGGGTTGGGACTGGCTGAGCCTTGAGCTCCCTCCCAATCTTGACAATTCCATGATTCTATGGCTTCCCATTGATGTGGTCCTCAGCACTGGGAAGTCAGTAAGGACTTCTGACTTCATCCTGAGCTAACCTGGAGTGCCTGAGGATGTTTTCCCAAGAGCTGTTGGCTGCTGCAGTGCAGTCATCTAGCTGAGAGTGTGCATTGCACAACTTCCCTTAGCTCAGAAGATGTCCTTATCTGGCACCTCAAACATCTGCCCTGTGTCTCTTCCAGCACAGCTGAGTCCTGTTGTTGGGAAAAGCACTGAGCTTTTCCCTGATTTGCACAACTGAAATCAAAGCACAGCTCTGCCAGTGTGCTGACTTTTGGGCAGAGGTCCTTTGCAGGCTCCTGCCTCTGCCTCTCCTCTTTTTCCCAGCTCTTAGAGGCTCTGAGTTATGCTACCACTTAAGGAGGCACTTGGGGAATTCTGCAGCTCCAGATACCACACTCAGTGAAGGGGGTGTGAGTGGGAAGAAACAACCCTGGAGTCTCAGAGCAGTTGGTGTACTGACCACACTCCCACTCCCTCCTCTTTCAGCCCTGGGGAGGTCCCACAGCCTTCAGACTTTGGCCTCTCATCCTTCCTGATGCCTTTTGCCATGTATCACAGAATTACAGACTGCACTGGGTTGGAAGGTGCCCTCTAAGGGCATCCTGTCCAACCCCCCTGCAGGCAGCCCAGGGACACCTCCAGCAAGCCTGACCTTGAATCTTTCCAGGGATGAGGCCTCCACCACCTCCCTGGGCAACCTGTTCCAGTGTCTCCTCGCCCTCATTGTGAAGAACTTTCTCCTAACAGCCAACCTAAATCTCCCCTCCTGCAGTTTCAAACCATTGCCCCTCCTCCTATCCCCACAGCCCCTTCTGAACAGTCTCCCCCCAGCCTGCCTGGAGGTCCCCTTCAGGTACTGGGAGGCTGTTCTAAGGTCTCCCTGCAGCCTTCTCTTCTCCCTCCAGGCTGTTCTAAGGTTTCCCTGCAGCCTTCCCTTCTCCCTCCAGGCTGTTCTAAGGTCTCCCTGCAGCCTTCCCTTCTCCCTCCAGGCTGTTCTAAGGTCTCCCTGCAGCCTTCCCTTCTCCCTCCAGGCTGTTCTAAGGTCTCCCTGCAGCCTTCCCTTCTCCCTCCAGGCTGTTCTAAGGTCTCCCTNCTCCCTGCAGCCTTCTCTGTTCCAAGGTCTCCCTGCAGCCTTCTCTGTTCTAAGGTCTCCTTGCAGCCTTCTCTTCTCCATCCTGTACAGCCCCAACTCCTTCACCAGGCTGTGCTTAGCAGCCCCCAGCTGCTACCACCGCCGGGTACGAAAGTGCTTCCCCGGGATAGAACTGCCCATGGGACTCTGCAAAGCTGCTGGGTCTGCTGGATGGGAAGCTGGAGCCCCCAGAGGCCTGGTGGCAGAGCTGGGTGGCAGAGCTGGGTGGCAGCAGCCTTCTGCTGTGGCTTCAGCACTGAAACCAACCCAGAGGACAGCGCAGGCCTGGAGCAAAGAGCGAGGAGCTGCTCCTGCCAGGAGACAGTGAGGGCCTGTGTGGGGGAACAAGGAGGACATTGTTGTCAGCCCCAGTCAAGAGAGGCTTTCTAACACCCACTGAAGGGCTGCCTACAGCTGTCTCCCGTGTGCTGGGGCAGGAAATGGATCCAGGAAAGGGCCACTTTGCACTGAGCCAAGCCCAGAAAGCTATGCTGGGATAGAGCCAGGAGTGAGCACTTGGTGTTCCTCAGTGAGATGTTCCTCAGTGATATATTCCTCAGCATGCAATGTGATGTTCCTTAGCAATCAGTGGGATGTTCCTCAGCATGCAGTGAGGTGTTCCTCAGCACACAGTGTGATGTTCCTCTGATGTTCCTTTGCAATCAGTGAGATGTCCCTCAGCATGCAGTGTGATGCTAGAATCATGGAATTGTCAGGGTTGGAAGGGAGCTCAAGGCTCAGCCAGTTCCAATACCCCCTGCCAGGGGCAGGGACACCTCACACCACAGCAGGTTGCTCACAGCCACCTCCAGCCTGGCTGCAAAAACCTCCAGCCAGGAGGCTTCCACCACCTCCCTGGCCAACCTCTGCCAGGCTCTCACCACCCTCCTGGGCAAGAATTTCTTCCTCACATCCAATCTCAATCTCCCCACTTCTACTTTTGCTCCATCCCCCCCACTCCTATCACTCCCTCACACCCTCCAAAGTCCCTCCCCAGCTTTCTTGGAGCCCCCTTCAGATCCTGCAAGGCCACCAGAAGGTCTCCTGGGAGCCTTCTCCTCTCCAGCCTGCACAACCCCAACTCTCTCAGGCTGTCCTCAGAGCAGAGCAGCTCCAGCCCTCTGCTCCTCCTCCTGGCCCTTCTCTGGACACCTTCCAGCCCCTCCA
>VXBD01006614.1:63478-84556 GCA_013399975.1 Indicator maculatus
TGTTGGTTTGCTCCAAAGGAGCTGGAGCTGAGCTGTGTGTCTGCTGCTGAGGAGCTGGAGCTGAGCTGTGTGTCTGCTGCTGAGGAGCTGGAGCTGAGCTGTGTGTCTGCTGCTGAGGAGCTGGAGCTGAGCTGTGTGTCTGCTCCTCAGGGAGCTCCTTGTCTGGGAGCAAACTTGTGTCTCCCTGAGCAGACTGCCCAGGGCAGTGGTGGATTCTCCATCCCTGGAGGGCTTTCAGAGCCACAGAGATGTGGTGCTGAGGGCCATGGTTTGGTGGTGACCTGGCAGTGCTGTGTTGAGGGTTGCAGTGGATGATCTGAAATGTCTTTTCCAACCAGAGTGAGTCTGTGGTGAGAGGAGCTGTGGCTGGGGTGTTATGGGGAACTGGGACCACAGAGTGATAGCAGCTCCCAGCTGAGTCTAGGAGCTCTCCAACTGGAACAGGATCTTTTCTCAGTGCTGTCTACCCTCACTTAGGGAGGTTGCCTTGGGAGTGAACTCTGCAGTCCCCATGGGAGTCTGTCCTGCAGGTCCTGCCCCTTGCAGAGGAAGGAGTGGGATCTGAAGGTGGTCCAGTCCCAGCCTCAAGCTCTGGAGCTGGCCTGTCAATAACAATCTTAAGTGCCTGCCCTGTGCATATCACTTCTGGCCCCTGTCAGCTGTCCCTTTGCAGGATTATCATCATCTGCTGCCCATCTGTTGGAAGATGCCCCCAGATGGGTGTCTGAACACAAGGTGTTGCCTGTGGCCTCTTGTCTCTGACCCAAGTGTGCTCAAATGAGCTGAGCTGTTTGGCCATGAGCTCACCCAGGCTGCTTTCTATCTGGCATAAAGATATTGTTATCTGCCTGGAGCTCCCTGGTATTGGGGAGGTGTTGGGGCAAATGGTCAAGGGGACAAGGTCCTACTGCTCTGCTTGGTTTGTCAGATGGGTGCCAAGGCCTGGAGTTGAGAGTGGAGCAAATACTGTAGCTGGTAAAGAGGTCAAGCAGTTCCCTTGGGTGGCAGAGAGAAAGGATTTGGGGCATTTCCTAGCAAAGCCCTGTGAAGACAGGGAGCCTGCTGTCATGGCCCAGGGTGGGGAGACCTTAGAGCAGCCTTCCAGTACCTGAGGGGGGTGGGGAGGGACTTTGGACAAGAGCTGGGAGTGCCAGGATGAGGGACAATGGCTTTAAGCTGGAAGAGGGGAGAGTGAGAGTGGAGAGGAGGAAGAAATTGTTGTCAGTGAGGGTGGGGAGACACTGGCACAGGTTGCCCAGGGAGGCTGTGGCTGCACCCTCCCTGGAGGTGTTCAAGGCCAGGCTGGATGAGGCCTTGAGCAAGCTGTGCTGGTGGGAGGTGTCCCTGCCCATGGCTGGGGATTGGAACTTGATGATCTTTAAGGTCCTTTCCAACCCAAATCATTCTATGAATCTGTGACTTGTGTTGAAGTGTCCTGGGTGATTTTTTTGACTGAATGGTTTGGGTTGGAAGGGACCTGGAAGATCATCTAGGTCCAACCTCCCTGTCAGAGCCTTCTGTAGGACCATGATGTGTGGGAGGTGGAGAGCCTTGGCTGGACTGTGGCTTGTGGTGCCATGACCAGACTGTGGGTGCTTAAGTCAGGGCAGCCTCTGCAGCCTGGGCAATGGCTTTGAGCTAGCAGAGAGCAGATTGAGACTGGAGATGAGGCAGAAATTGTTGGCAGTGAGGGTAGGGAGAGACTGGCACAGGTTGCCCAGGGAGGTTGTGGCTGTCCCCTCCCTGGAGGTGTTCAGGGCCAGGCTGGATGAGGCCCTGAGCAGCCTGGGCTGGTGGGAGGTGTAGTGGAAGAGTGAGAGGGTTGAGGCTCTAGTGGAAGAGTGAGAGGGCTGCACCTCTAGAGGGGTCTCTCAGGGGGCACAGCTCTGTCCCAGAGCATCTTGAGGAGGTGTTTACAGCTAGCAGTGGGTGATGGAACCACAGCCACCACGTGCTGAAGCTCTCCCATCGCTGTTTGAAAAGCACCCAAAGCTTTGAGTGGCTGAGCAGAGCTTGGTTAATTAATTGCATGGTTAGAGCTGTCCCAGT
Source organism: Indicator maculatus (assembly GCA_013399975.1). Taxonomy (NCBI): domain Eukaryota; kingdom Metazoa; phylum Chordata; class Aves; order Piciformes; family Indicatoridae; genus Indicator; species Indicator maculatus. The sequence continues at coordinate 65,528 of VXBD01006614.1, forward strand.
GATGAGTAAAAACCAGCTCTGTGCTGAGACACTTCTTCCAGATTAAGAGGCTTAATCCCTTGATTAAAGCAGAGTAAGCTGCTCTCCAGCTGTAGGCTTGGTGTCTTCTCCTCCCTTCCCAGGCTGGTGTCTTCTCCTCCCTTCCCAGCTGGAAGATGGCTGTTTAAGGACAGGCTTTGGGCTGCTCTCTCAGGTGCCCTCTCAGCACCTCTCTCATCTGGCAGATCTGTTGCTAGTAGAAAGTGTAACAGACCCTTGGGAGCTGGAGCTCTGGGTGNCAGGTTGCCCAGGGAGGTTGTGGCTGTCCCCTCCCTGGAGGTGTTCAGGGCCAGGCTGGATGAGGCCCTGAGCAGCCTGGGCTGGTGGGAGGTGTAGTGGAAGAGTGAGAGGGCTGCACCTCTAGAGGGGTCTCTCAGGGGGCACAGCTCTGTCCCAGAGCATCTTGAGGAGGTGTTTACAGCGAGCAGTGGGTGATGGAACCACAGCCACCACGTGCTGAAGCTCTCCCATCGCTGTTTGAAAAGCACCCAAAGCTTTGAGTGGCTGAGCAGAGCTTGGTTAATTAATTGCATGGTTAGAGCTGTCCCAGTGATGAGTAAAAACCAGCTCTGTGCTGAGACACTTCTTCCAGATTAAGAGGCTTAATCCCTTGATTAAAGCAGAGTAAGCTGCTCTCCAGCTGTAGGCTTGGTGTCTTCTCCTCCCTTCCCAGCTGGAAGATGGCTGTTTAAGGACAGGCTTTGGGCTGCTCTCTCAGGTGCCCTCTCAGCACCTCTCTCATCTGGCAGATCTGTTGCTAGTAGAAAGTGTAACAGACCCTTGGGAGCTGGAGCTCTGGGTGAGATCCACCTTCTGCTCAGGTCACTGAGAGCTTGGCTATGAGCAGGACATGGTCCTGCAAGGAGAGGCTTATCTCCATCTCCCACTTCTGGTCCTCTCTGCCTCTAAGACAACATCCTTGGATTGTGGGTCAGTGTTTCATCCCCAGTTTGGCCTCTTTAAATCTGCTCAGCAGTTGGCAGTAGATTTTCTGGTGTGTTCTGCTGCAGAGAACCTGGAGGATGAAAGCCTGAAGGAAAGGGTAGAGAGCAGTAAGGTGTTTCTGGCAGGGATGAGTGCTGGGGTAGGCTGAGAGCAGGTTTGCTTCTTGTGTTGCTGTGTCAGACCTGGGTAACATCCAGGTGCTGAGGGCTGGAAGCCTTCAGCTGTGAGGCCAAGCTGAGAGAGTTGGGCTTGGGCAGCCTGGGAAGGCTGCAGATAGACCTTCTGGTGGCCTTTCAGTGCTGGAAGGAGCCTCTCAGAAAGCTGGAGCCAGAGTTTGGAGCAGGGCCTGCTGTACCAGGCCAAGGAGTGATGGTTTGAACTGAAAGAGGGAGATTGAGAGTGGAGAGAAGGGAGAAATGTTTGACCCTGAGGGTGGGGAGAGCCTGCCCTGGGTTGCTCAAAGAGGTGGGAGATGTCCCATGGCTGGAACCATTCCAGGTGAGGCTTCTGTGAGCAGCCTGCTCCAACTGCAGGTGTCCCTGCTGAGTGCAGGAGGGTTGGACTGGCTGAGCTTTAAAGGTCCCTTCCCATCCAAACCAGTCTGGGATTCTGTGACTCTCTGGGCACTAGCTCCAGAGCTGAGGCTTGCAGGAGGTCAAACTTCACCTTGAGAGCAGTCTGGGATGTCCCCCTCGAGTGAAAGGAGACCAACCCTGGGGGGATCCCCCAGCTTTGGGGCTGCCTGTCACTGGCTGAGCACCCCCAGCCCTACAGCCTGTGCAGAAGCAGAACCTCAGAGCTGGAAAGCAAGGCCCTGGTTTTTCCCTTTGTTTAATTAAAGGAGAGATCATGAGTTAATCACTTCCAAGCTCTTGTTTTCCTGCAGAGCCTGGAATGATAATCCCAGCCGCTGCCCAGCAGGAGCTGCCTCGGCTGCTGCAGCCGCATCCAGCCAGGGAAGGGCTGGAGAAGAGAGGGAGGCATCTGGAAATGATTCTGGGAGCTCCTTCTGTGGAGCAACCACTCCCTGCAAGGCTGCAGGAGCTGCTTTGGCCCCAGGCTGGAGGCAGCTTGCTTCTGGGGGTGCAGCCCCTGAGGGATGCTGCAAACACTTTCACCGAGGCACAGAGTGCCAGGGTGGAAGGGACCCCAAGGCCCATCTGGTCCAAGCTTTCTAGGTGATGGTGGAGTTGAAATGAGCTGGCCCAGGACCTTGGCAAGCTGAGCCTTACAGCTGTCTGATGTAGGGGAATCCACTGCCTCTTGAGACACTGGAACTGGTGAGACACTGGCACAGGTTGCCCAGGGAGGCTGTGGCTGTCTCCTCCCTGGAGGTGTTTCAGGCCAGGCTGGATGAAGCCTTGGAGCAAGCTGTGCTGGTGGGAGGTGTCCCTGCCCATGGCACAGGGTTGGAAGGTTCCTTCCAACCCAACCCATTCCATGAATCTATGATTCCAGTGTCTGACTGTGCTCATTGGGAAACATTTTCTTCTGGAGTCCAGTGGGAATCTCCCCAGCAGTAACTTGGGGCTGCTCTCCAGCCAGGAGATCCCAGTCTGAGCTACACTCCTGGGCTATGTGTTGCCAGGTCCAAGAGCCTGCACTTGTCCCTCTTGAATTTCATAAGGTTCACAGTTTGCATTGGGTTGGAAGGGACCCTCCACGGGCATCCTCTCCAACCCCCCTGCAGGCAGCAGGGACACCTCCAGCTGGAGCAAGCAGCCCAAGGACACAGCAAGTTTGACCTTGAATGTCTNTTGGGAAACATTTTCTTCTGGAGTCCAGTGGGAATCTCCCCAGCAGTAACTTGGGGCTGCTCTCCAGCCAGGAGATCCCAGTCTGAGCTACACTCCTGGGCTATGTGTTGCCAGGTCCAAGAGCCTGCACTTGTCCCTCTTGAATTTCATAAGGTTCACAGTTTGCATTGGGTTGGAAGGGACCCTCCACGGGCATCCTCTCCAACCCCCCTGCAGGCAGCAGGGACACCTCCAGCTGGAGCAAGCAGCCCAAGGACACAGCAAGTTTGACCTTGAATGTCTCCAGGGATGGAGCCTCCAGCACCTCCCTGGGCAACCTGTGCCAGTGTCTGCCCAGCCTCCCTGGGCACAACTTCCTCCTGAGCTCCAACCTAACTCTGCCCTGCTCCACTTCCAAACCATTGCCCCTGGGCCTATCCCCACAGCCCCTTCTGAACAGTCCCTCCCCAGCCTGCCTGCAGCTCCCCTGCAGAGCTTCAGCTGCAGCTCTCAGCTCTCCCTGCAGCCTTCTCTTCTGCAGGCTGAAAGGTTCTTGCCAGCCCACTCCTTCAGCCTGTCCAGGTGGAGGGTGGCTCTCCCTTCAACCCCCCCCACTCATTTTGGTGTCACGTGCAAACTTCCTCAGGGTGCTCTTGATCCTAACATGCAGATTTCCTCTCAAGAGGAGCTGGCTGCTGTGCTTTTGACCCTGAAAGGCCTAAAGGAAGAGCTCAGAGAGCAGGTAGAGCCCTCCCTGCAGCAAGGGGAATGCCTCCCTCTGTAGCTGCTCCACTTCAGGCTTTGTTCTTTGAGCAACACCTTCCAGAGGCAGGCAGGGTGCCGAGGGCAGGCTCCCTCCCTCTGAGCTCCCAGTTAGCAGCAGACAAGGGGAGGAGGTGGGGGGAGCTGGCACTTGCTCTGGGAAGATTTTTCTCTCTTGAACTCATTGCTGTTGTGATTAGAACTGCTCAGGAAATGGGGCTGGGAGGGTTCTGCTCCCTGCAGAAACAGAGTGGGAAATCTCACATTGAAGCAGAAAAAAAAAAAAAAACCCCAAACCTCCAAGGTTCCTTCTTAGCCAAAGACTTTGGGGTTTGGTTTTATTATTTTTTTTAATTTATTTATTTTGTTAATTGAATGGAGAAATGTCTGGGGTTTAAAGGCAAAGCAGCCTGGTTTTCAGCTTTGTGTCAGAAAGTGGAAAGCCCAGAGGGCTGTTTTTACTGGAAATGAGGTTTTTCATGTCAGCTGTGAGCCCAGCAGCCCCAGCCAGGCAGCAGAGCAGAGCACACAGAGCCTGTTGCTGGTGCAGGGAGCAGCTAACCCCTGCTCAGCTCCCAGCTTGCTTCCCCCCCTGGCCCAATGCTGGCTGGGGGCCAGCAGCAGGCACTGGGCTGTGGTGCTTGGAGCTCTGCCTCTCCCCCCAGTCTCCCCTGTAGTTCTGCTTTCCAGGCTGGGCTGTGGGAGAGCTGGCTTCTCTCTTCCCCTCACCTCTGCACTCTGATGGCTTCTGTCCTGCCTTGGCACTGCCTGTCAGGTGGGCAAAGAGGGGAGAAGCTGGGTGCCTGGAGGATGTAGCCAGGCTGTGGGCAGCCAGCAGACAGAGGGCAGGGGTTTGGGAGCTTCTGGCAAAGCCTCCCTGCTGAGCAGGAGCTGAGGTGCTGGGTGGTGACTCAGAGCTGGGTGTGCCATGGGCACTGCTGGCTTCTCCTGGCAGCCTCTCTGGCTCTGCTCCACTGCCCAGCTCTGCTGCCAAGCCACAGCTAGCACTGGGTTGGACTGGGGCACTCTGGGGTGTGTAGTTTCATTCTTTGGCTGCTGAGATTCACAGTTTGCATCAGGTTGGAAGGGACCCTCCAAGGGCATCCTCTCCAACCCCCCTGCAGGCAGCAGGGACAGCTCCAGCTGGAGCAGGCTGCCCAGGGACACAGCCAGGCTGAGCTTGGATGGCTCCAGGGATGGAGCCTCCAGCACCTCCCTGGGCAACCTGTGCCAGTGTCTGCCCAGCCTCCCTGGGCACAACTTCCTCCTGAGCTCCAACCTAACTCTGCCCTGCTCCACTTCCAAACCATTGCCCCTGGGCCTATCCCCACAGCCCCTTCTGAACAGTCCCTCCCCAGCCTGCCTGCAGCTCCCCTGCAGAGCTTCAGCTGCAGCTCTGAGCCCTCCCTGGAGCCTTCTCTTCTCCAGCCCAAATTCTTCCAGCTTGTCTTTGTAGGTGAGGTGCTCCAGCTGAGATACTTCAGCTAAATTCCTGCTGCAAGATGAATCCTCAGTATCTTACAACATAGAATCATGGAATGGGTTGGGTTGGCAGAGACCTTCTAAAAGTCATCTAGTTCAACCTCCTTGCCATGGAACACCTTCCACTAGCTCAGGTTGCTCAAAACCCTGTCCAGCCTGGCTTTGAACACTTCCAGGGATGGGGCATCTGCAGCCTCTCTGGACAGCCTGTGTCTCACCACCCTCACAGTGAAGAACTTCTTCCTTCTACCTACTCTAAGTCTCTCTCAGTTTGAAGCCATTACCTCTTGTCCTATCACTACCCTCCCTGATGAAGAGTCCTCAACTTTCCTGTAGGCCCCCTTGAAGGTCTCACTTCTTTGGGCCAGTCCAGCCAGCTAGGAAGGAGAGCTGTCTACTACAAGCCATGGGTTAGTCCAACACTCTGGTGTCACCATAGCAGCTCTTTAGGAGTCTTCAGACAGCATCTGGGTTGTCAGCAGGGAAGACCCTGCCTCTTCATGTTCTCCTTGATCAGGATTCACTCTTTTGTAGACCATGGAGACAGATTGAGGCTGTTCAGTTTGGAGAAGAGAAGGTTCCCAGGAGACCTTCTTGTGGCCTTGCAGGATCTGAAGGGGGCTCCAAGAAAGCTGGGGAGGGACTTTGGAGGGTGTGAGGGAGTGATAGGACTGGGGGGAATGGAAAAAAACTAGAAATGGGAGATTAAGATTGGATGTTAGGTAGAAATTCTTGCCCAGGAGGGTGGTGAGAGCCTGGCAGAGGTTGCCCAGGGAGGTGGTGGAAGCCTCCTGCCTGGAGGTTTTTGCAGCCAGGCTGGAGGTGGCTGTGAGCAACCTGCTGTGGTGTGAGGTGTCCCTGCCCATGGCAGGGGGGTTGGAACTGGCTGAGCCTTGAGCTCCCTTCCAGCCCTGACAATTCTATGAGTCTATGAAAGTTCTTGAGCATGGCACTGACTTCTTGGCAAGGTGCTGGGGGGAGTTGTAGGGAAAACACTTCCAAGGATTTGTGGGCCCAGGTGGGTCCAGCAGCAGCACTGCAGCCCCAGCCCTGCACTGCCTCCTCTTGTCCCAAGCCTCTTGGGTTGCTGTCCCTCATGCTTGGTGTTCAGGCCCTGCCCAGGGTGTCTGTCCCTGGGGCTCTCTGCTTCCTGGGCAGGCTGACTTCTTGTTCTCCAAACCCATAGGAGGTTCTCCAGGCTTCACACCTTAACTGCTGAGCAGCAGGTCCCAAGGAAGAAGAAATTGAGTCCTGAGTCAGAAAGAAATGTGGCATGGCAGGAGTTCCCAGTGGCTGGAGCTGCTGCATAGCTCTCTCTGTGCCCACAAAGGCCGGCAAGGAACTCAGTGCCCAAGAAGCTCCCAGATGCCCCTTGGCAGGCTCCTCTCCCATCCTGCAGCAGCTGCTTGCAGCAGGAGAGGTAGATGTGTCCCCTGAAAGTGATTCTTGGCCCCTCTTCCTGCCTCCTGCTTGCTGGTCCTGGTTTGGGGCTTCTGCCCAGGGACTCATCCCTTCATTTCTGCCTGACTCCTGGTTCTTCCTCCAGCTTGTGATGGGGAGAGGACCTCTTCTGGCTGAGCAGCAGAGCTTTGCCACCACAGTCTTTGTTGCTGTCTTCATTCCACAGCCTCTGTATCTGCTGTTGAAGGCAGGGGAAGGAGGGCAGCTCCCCTCCTCATTTCTGCCCCTCTTCATTCTCAAGCCCTCTGCCAGCAGTGAAGCCCTCCTGGGCTCTCCCTGCTCCCCTGCCCTCCTGGGTGGGACCATAGCCAGCAGGGTCAGGGAGGGGATTCTGCCCCTCTGCTCCACTCTGCTGAGACCACACCTGGAGCTCTGGGTCCAGTTCTGGAGCCTCTGTTGCAGGAAGGCTCTGGAGGGGCTGGAAGGTGTCCAGAGAAGGGCCAGGAGGAGGAGCAGAGGGCTGGAGCTGCTCTGCTCTGAGGACAGCCTGAGAGAGTTGGGGTTGTGCAGGCTGGAGAGGAGAAGGCTCCCAGGAGACCTTCTGGTGGCCTTGCAGGATCTGAAGGGGGCTCCAAGAAAGCTGGGGAGGGACTTTGGAGGGTGTCAGGGAATGATAGGACTGGGGGGATGGAGCAAAAGTAGAAGTGGGGAGATTGAGATTGGATGTGAGGAAGAGGTTCTTTAGCATGAGGGTGGTGAGAGCCTGGCAGAGGTTGCCCAGGGAGGTGGTGGAAGCCTCCTGCCTGGAGGTTTTTGCAGCCAGGCTGGAGGTGGCTGTGAGCAACCTGCTGTGGTGTGAGGTGTCCCTGCCCATGGCAGGGGGTTGGAGCTGGCTGAGCCTTGAGCTCCCTTCCAGCCCTGACAATTCTCTGATTCTATGATTTTAGGTTGTTCTCATCCCACTTCTCTGCCCAGGGAGCCAATTTTGTCCCCCTGTGCTGCTTTTCCTCTTCCCTTGCTGTGTCCAACCCCTGCTCTGGCAGCCAGCTCCCAGCTGAGGAGCTCTGCAGGCCGGCGTGGCCGGACGTGACCTTAACCTGGGCTTTATTTAGTGCCTTGCTTTCCAGAGGAGTTATTTTAAAAGCCTGTTTCTGCCCTGGGAGGTGTGGTGAGAGTGTGGTGGAGTGGTGGCAGCAAGCTGGAGTTCATAGGTCCTGCTGTGCTTTGTGACAAAGAGGCATTTGAGTATGGAGCCATAGTTTGCTCGGGGAGATGCTCCCTGGCTTGGCTGGAAAGGGCTCCTGCTTGTGCTAGGGGCTGGAAAGGAGCAAGGGTCCAGGAGTTTTCCTGGGATAGGGATGTGGCAGTGCTCTTGGGAGCAGGGAAGTCTGAGACTTCCAGTCCCTGGAGGAGGAGGAGGTTGCTTTCTCCAGGAGGATCCTCTGCTGGGCTCTGCCAGCTCCTGGGGGCTGCTTTGGGCTGGCTGAAGTGGAACTGTTCCCAGCTTCACAGGTTGCTTTGGGTTGGAAGGAACCCTCCAAGGGCACTTTGTCCAACCTCCCTGAAGGCAGCAGGGACACCTCCAACTAGAGCAGGCTGCCCAGGGACACATCAAATGATCTTGAATGTCTCCAGGGATGGGGCCTCAACCACAGAGGTGCCCTTGATCGTTTTCTTGGCCTCCTCTGGACCTGCTCCTTCGGGTCCATGTCTTCCTGTGATGAGGGCACCAGAGCTGGAATCAGTTCCTCACTGCTGGGCTCTGCTAGGGTACAGGCTGTGGTTCCTTCTGCCTTTACTGGAGGAAAGAGGCTTGGGGTTATTTTAACCATGTAAAGGATTGTTGACTGGGTGCCAAGGTTAATAATTGTCCTGTGAGGGCTGTGCTCAGGCAGCAGGAATGGTGTGAGAACCTCCTGCAGATGTTTTGATGTTGTTTTGTTTGCACTCCTGAACGTCACCAGGTTCATTGGGGGAGGGATGGGAGACCTGAAATAATTCTGCTCAAGCATGGGAAGAGGCACAGGGGTAGAAGACAGCACAGAACCCTCCCTGCTGGTTTGGACTGAGATTTTTGGCCCTGTGAAGGGTCAGAGAGAAGTGGTTGTGAAGTGGTGCCAGCAGAGATATCCATGCTCTTGGCTGGGCTCCTTGCAGTGGCTGCTGCTGGGGTGGGAGAGCTCCTGTGTCAAGGCCAGGTTTGTCTGGCAAGGCCACAGACACTTGGTGGGACAGGATGGGGTCACCAGAGCTCACTGCAGCTGTGCTGGGCCTTGCTGTTGCTTCACAAGAGCACAGGAGTGATGTAAATGTTCAGTGTGCTGAGGGACCTGGGCTTGTTCAGCCTGGAGAAAAGGAGGCTGAAGGGAGACCTTCTGGCTCTCTACCTAAAAGGAGGTTGGAGTGAGGTGGAGGTTGGCATCTTCTCCCAAGGGACAAGTGGTAGGATAAGAGGAAATGGCCTCAAATTGGATCAGGTTTAGGTTGGACATTAGGAGAAACTTCTTCATTGAAAGGATTCTCGACCCCTGGAACAGGACCCCCAGGGAGGTGGTTGAATCCCCATCCTTGGAGGTGTTTCAAAGGTGCAGAGGTGTGGTGCTGAGGGCCATGGGTTAGCACCAGACTTGGTAGTGCTGGGTTAATGGTTGGACTTGATGGTCTTCAGAGCCTTTTCCAACAAAAACAGTTCTCTGATTAACTCTGTGTCAATGTTTAGCAATATTTGGAACAGGTTGCTCAGGGAGGTTGTGGCTGGCCCCTTCCTGGAGGTGCTCAGGGCCAGGCTGGATGAGGCCTCGAGCAAGCTGGGCTGGTGGGAGGTGTCCCTGCTCATAGCAGGGGGTTGGAGCTGGATGATCTTCAAGGACCCTTCCTAGCCAAGCCATTCTATCAATCTCTGACTGTTAGGTGGGTGTCTAATTGTGAGAGGCTTCATGCTGGGCTTGGGACATACTTCCTTGCCCTACAGCCCCTCCATGCCTTTTTTAGCAGCTCCAGGGTGTAAAGGGAACATTTCTTACTGGAATTCTCAGGTACTCATCCCACAGTTGCCATGGGTCTGCTTTCTCCTCTTCTGGTTTCTGAACTCTGCTGTGTTCTCCCCTGGTACCCTGCATGGGGATGGGCTTGACCAGAGCTGTGCAGAGAGCTGCAGGCTGTCAGACCCTGGCAGTTGTCTCTTGATCTCAGTGGTCTCTAGAAGATGTTTCTTTGAAGAGCTGTTCCTGCAGAGAAGGAACTTCCAGGCTCTTCATTGCAGTTCATGGAGTGAAAATAGGGAACTGTGTCTGAGTGGAAGGAAGCTTGTTCCAGTCAGCCTTCTCCTCCTGTTTGGGACTGGGGTGTGCCCCTCTACTTGGCACTGCTGAGGCCACACCTGCCCTGAAGCCTTCATGGGGTTGTTGTGCCCCAAGAGCAGGACCCAGCCCTTGGCCTTGTTGAATCTCCTGCATCTGGCCTAAGTCCAGCCAGCCAGCCTGGGCAGGTCCCTGTGCAGAGCCTTCCTATCCTTCAAGGCTTGTGTGAGGAGCATCATCTCTGCTCTGGCTGCTGGACAGTTCAGGCTTGCTCTGAACCTTGGTTTCTCAAGGCACTGGAGGTATCTGGAGCAATGCTCCTTTGGAGGGCAAGAAGCAAAACAGTTTCCTTTCTCCTGATCCCTTCACCCTGCTGGTCCCTGGTGAGGGCACAAGCTGCTGTGGCACTGCTTTGTTTAGTTTTCTCTCCCAGCCTTGCTATGGCACTGAGCTGTGTCTTCAGGCATGTCCATCTGGCCCTTCCTGTTCTGCAGGAGGCTGTAGGGCTGCTGGGCCAGCCACTGAAATGCTTCTCTTGTCTTCAGTGAAGGTGGATTTCGATCAGGTGAGGACCTGGCCAGACACCTGTGTAAACTTTCACTTGGGTTTGTAGCAAAACTGCCTCCCACAGCTTGGAGGCTGGCCAGAGGAGTCCATTCTAAAGCAGAGTGATCCTGATCCTCTTTTTTGATGGGTTGTTTTGATGATGATGATGATTGTTTGGCAAGGGCTTTTGATTTACATCTCTATGCAAACAAAGCAGAGTTTGGCCTCTAGCACTGGAATTGCTTTTGACCCTCACGGGCAGACTGTGGCTGACAAATGAAGGTGGAAATAGGGAAGCCTCTGATCCCAGGGCAGGAAATTTGGCATCCTCTGTATCAATGGCCATGCTCAAGCACCAAAGCCCACACAGGCTGGTTGTGGGGCAGAAAATCCCTGGCTCCCAAAGTGAGAAGCAGCCAGCTTTGGCTAATGAGGAACTAGAGTGAGGAGCAGCTTCCTCCACTGCCATCCAGCTCCAGCAGCTAAATCTGTGTAGGGGATGAGGAGCAGCTTCCTCCACTGCCAACCAGCTCCAGGACCTGAATCTGTGCAGGGGATGAGGAGCAGCTTCCTCTACTGCCACCCAGCTCCAGCAGCTAAATCTGTGCAGGGGATGAGGAGCAGCTTCCTCCACTGCCAACCAGCTCCAGCAGCTAAATCTGTGCAGGGAGTGCGGATCAGCTTTCTCCACTGCCAACCAGCTCCAGCAGCTAAATCTGTGCAGGGGATGAGGAGCAGCTTTCCTCACTGCCAACCAGCTCCAGCAGCTAACCCTGTGCAGGGTCAAGAGTTGAGCTGGAGCTTCTCAGCCATGTGGAGCTGCAGTGAGGAGCAGCTTCCTCCACTGCCAACCAGCTCCAGCAGCTAACCCTGTGCAGGGGGTGAGGAGCAGCTTTCCTCACTGCCAAGCAGCTCCAGCAGCTAAATCTGTGCAGGGAGTGAAGAGCAGCTTTCCTCACTGCCAAGCAGCTCCAGCAGCTAAATCTGTGCAGGGGATGAGGAGCAGCTTTCCTCACTGCCAAGCAGCTCCAGCAGCTAAATCTGTGCAGGGGATGAGGAGCAGCTTCCTCCACTGCCAACCAGCTCCAGCAGCTAATCCTGTGCAGGGACAAGAGTTGAGCTGCTCGACTCTTGCTCTCAACTCTTGAGCAGCTCAACTCTTGCCCCTGCAGCTCCCTGTAGCCCACCGAGGAGCTCAACGCTGTTCGCTTTCCCGGCGCCAAGTCCTAGGTGGCATCTCCAGCCCCAGGTAGCCCAAACCATGCCAGTCCCCATGGCACTGTGGCTGGCTTGCACGCACTCACGTGCTGTGGTAATGGTTTAACAGCAGCCCCACCCAGCACAGCCCAGGAGCAGGACTTGCTGCGTAAGCAAAAGCTGGAGAATCTCTGCACAAGAGCTCTGCCCTGCTTCGCCGCCGGTGCTCAGCGAGAGGGTTGGTTTGTTTGGTTTGGAGTTTGTTTGGGTTTGGTTTTTTGGTTTNTTTTTGGGGGGTGGGGTGGGGTGTGTGTGCTTTTTTGGGGGGCTTCACCTGGAAGCCACCAAGCCCAAGAAGGACTTGGAAAGGACAGCAGCACGCTGCTTTTGATCTCCCCTTCTTTCTGGCGGGCGTAGGGCAGCGGCGTGGGCAGCGCCTGACGCCTTCTCTCCTTGGCAGGACTCGGAGTCGCTGGACGGCTGCATTCAGAGCACGTTATCAGCTCTCTACCCTCCGTTTGAGGCCACGGCAGCCACTGTCCTGTGCCAAGTTTTTGATGTGGTGGAGAAGACGTACCGTGGGGATGGACTGCGCTACCTCATCGACTTCCTGATTCCAGCCAAGCACATCCTGCAGTGCATTCAGCAGGATGCCTGCGTGAGTACACTGAGGCTCTCCTTAAGGCCCGTCGAAGGTTGGCTCCCAGGGTCGTTGCTTTCTCTTCTCGGCTTGTGCAAATGGCTGGCCAAAAAGTGCTTGCAAGTGCAGGGCTGCCTGAGCTGGGAGGGCAGGCAGGGAGGCAGGCAAGTAGGAAACGGTTGGGAAGTCGTTATCAGAGCTTAACGGAGCAGGGCTGGGCTGCGGAGCGAGCGGTGCCTTCGCCTCCTGTAAGCAGGACCACCAAAGGCCTAAGGGATTCAGAGGAAGAGGTCCTGCCAGAGGATTTGGATATGGCTGCCTCGGGTGGCTCCTGACCCCTGTGGCCGACGTGGGGCTTCCGCTGGTGGCAGGAGGATGCGTGGGGCCGAAGGCTGCCAGTCGGTGTTTTTCCCAGATCTCCGGCTCGCCTTTGATGGTTGCTGGAACACAGTGGCAAGGCTCAGTAGCCTGGAGGAGTCACGTTACACTTACTGCCAGAACCAGCCCGAGATTAACGTCTGCTTTGCTGCTCAGGAGTCGAAACGATGACTCAAATGCCTCCATCACAAACTTGCCTCAGTTTGCAAGCTGGAAACAAGAGGAGGGGAAAAAAAAAAAACCCCAAACCAAATCCCAAAACTCAGCCAACCCCAGCAACGTAAATCTAGGGTTGCTTCTTGCCTTTTTCTCTCTGAACCTAGAGGGTGTGTGCAGCCAGGCTTTTGACAGATGTCCCCTTGGGGGAAGACAGGGGACTTCTAGAAGGAAAAATATTAAATAGGAGCTGAAATAGTCTGGTCCTCCTTTGTCCTGAGGAGGTGAAATGCTGTGGGGAAGCATCCATCACAAAGGATGGATCCATGGAACAGCCCTTGGGAGCTGATGACTTTGCTTTGGTGCAGTTTTTGTGCTCCCAGCTTGGTGCCAGCCATGTGTTTGCGAGTCCTGGAAGACCCAAGGCTGTGCATGAGGATTTTGGGGAGCTGCTTTCTCTCTCACCCCAAAGGCATGAGTAGGGGATATGCCATTGGTGTTTACCATTGCTGCACTTCGATGGTGCACAGCTTGTTTCTTCTCTTTGAAGACACAAAAGGCTTTTTAGAGTTTGTGTCGACTGGTGATTACTGCAAGAAGTTTCAGAGCTCTCCCCAAAACCGCCTCCTTCACCCAAGCAGGGGAGGGAGAAACTTTCCTGCTCCCCCAGGCCTCAGCAGCACCTGGGCAGGTGAGGCGGTAGAGGGCGGGGAGGGAAGGAAAGCAGCCCAGCAAGCCAGCTGAGCAGCTTCTGCCCGCCATGGCTCAGTGGGAGCTGGGCCCACAGTGGTGGTGGCAGGGCACCAACAAGGGCTCTGTCCCCTCCCCGGGTGGCCAGGCAGGGGCCAGAGCCCAGGCACGCACCGCAGGCCATGGCTGCCCTAGGGCAGAGCCCCTGTGGCACCGGCCTGTGGCAGCAGGGAGGGCCCTGTGCTGCCCGGCAGCCAATGGGGGCACAGCTGAGGCTGCGGCAGCCAATAGGAGTGTGAGTCTGCCTTGATGGGCATGGCGGCCTCGGCTGAGCTGAGGGCTGTGGGAGCAGGAGGTGCTGAGGCCATGGGACCGAGGTGGGAGAGGGACAGGGTGGGGGGCTCTGAGATGGGAGAGGTGTGAGGGTAGTGTGTCTTGGGGGTCCCTGAGGTGAGAGAAGTGTGAGGGAGGTGGGTCCTGAGGATCCCTGAGGTGACAGTTGTGTGAGGGTGATGGGTCCTGGGGTCCCTGAGGTGAGAGAGGTATGAGGGTGGTGGGTGTGGGGGTCCCTGAGGTTAAAGTTGTGTGAGGGTGGTGAGTCCTGGGGGTCCCTGAGGTGGAAGTTGTGTGAGAGTGATAGATCCTGGGGTGCCTGAGGTGAAAGTTGTGTGAGGGTGATGGATCCTGGGGTCCCTGAGGTGAAAGTTGTGTGAGAGTGATGGATCCTGGGGTGCCTGAGGTGAAAGTTGTGTGAGGGTGGTGGGTCCTGGAGGTCTCTGAGGTGAGAGAGGTATGAGAGTGGTGGGTCTTGGGGTCCCTGAGGTGAGAGAGGCATGAAGGTGGTGGGTCCTGGGGTCCGTGAGGCAAAAATTCTATGAGGGTGGTGGGTCCTGGGTGTCTCTGAGGTGGGAGAGGTGTGAGGGTGTTAGGTCCTGGGGTCTCTGAGGCAAAAGTTGTATGAGGGTGGTGGGTCCTGGTGTCCCTGATGTGAGAGAGGTGTGAGGGTGGTAGGTCCTGGGGTCCCTGAGGTGGGAGAGGTGTGAGGGTGGTAGGTCCTGGGGTCCCTGAGGTGGGAGAGGTGTGAGGGTGGTGGGTCCTGGGGGTTCCTGAGTGAGAGAGGTGTGAGGGTGGTGTGCACTGGAGGAGCTCAGGGTGCTGGCATGAGCTTAGGTGACATGGAGGCAAGGGTGCTGGTGGTGGCCCAAGGGTCCCTTTGGAGAGGGTAACCAGTATGGTGGGTGTTACAATAGTATGTTTCTTCCACTGCTTCCCAGTTATACTTATGTCAACCTCTGTCTTAAACAACTCCTGAGATCCATCAGTGATTCTAATTCTGGTGCTGTATGTTGTGCCAGCTGTAATCCCCACAGTTAGGGGTGCCCTGCCTTCTGCCAGGGGGAGGTAAGGGACAATGGAGATAACAGAATCTATTGGGATATGTACATCCAGTGGCCTGGCACTTCAAAATTTCAGAAGTACAGGGCCTTGGTTGACACAGGAGCTTAGTGCACCATAATACCATCTTCGAGCTTGTTGGGAACAAGAAGGATGCCCATGAGCCAGCAGTGTGCCCCGGGATGAATTAGAAGTGTGGTTAGTAGGTCGAGGGCGATTCTCCTTCCCCTCTACTCTGCCCTGAGACTGCATTTGGAATATTGTGTCCAGGTCTGGACCTCAGGGAGCTGCTTGAGAGAGTCCAGCACAGATGCACAGATCTACAGAGCTGCTGCAGGCAGTGGAACATCTCCCTGTGAGGTCTGGCTGAGAGAGCTGGGGCTCTGCAGCTTGGAGCAGAGGAGCCTGAGTGCCCTCATTGCTGGGGATAAAGATGTGCAGGGCTGGAGCCAGGCTCTGCTCAGGGATGTCCCAGGACAGGACAAGGGGCACTGGGGGCAAGCTGGAGCAGAGGAGGTACCATAGGAACAGAAGGGAAAACTTTGTCACTGTGAGGGTGCTTTGTCACTGGGAGGTCTGGAGCAGGCTGCCCAGAGAGGTTATGGAGTTTCCTTCTCTGGAGATTTTCCAAACCCCACCTGGATGTGTTCCTGTGTGCCCTGCCCTGGGTGACCCTGCTCTGGCAGGGGGATTGGGCTGGATGATCTCTGGGAGGTCCCTTCTAACCCCTACCATTCTGTGATTAGAATGGGGATGGAATAAGGTCTGGTGAGGAAAAGGGCCTGGCTGCTTTCCATCCCAGAACATGGGAGAAGTTGCCATGGAATGCCAGAGCTCTGCTAAAAAGGTTTTTTATTGAATCTGTTAAGTCAGGGCTAGCAACAAAGCAGAGAGAACAAGCTGAGTGCACAACAACCCGCACTGAGCAAGGCCTGAATTAACTGAGCCAGTGAAAAGGGGCTCACCCTTCCTCATGTGGTTGGCTCCACCACAGGTAGAGGCTTTTTCAGCTCTTTTTGCTGTCTAATCTCTCCCACAAAGGATTTGCTAGGGAATCATATGGAAAAATGAATTACTGCATCAAAAGGCTGGAGGTTTGTGTGAGCACTGCAAGGTGGGTGACAAGCTCTGGTGGCAGGGGGTTTGAGCTGCGTTGAGTTGGATGCAGGAATCACAGCTTCACAGCTTGCAAGAGGATGAACAGAGGGCTGGAGCACCTCTCCTGTGAGGACAGACTGAAAGAGTTGGGGCTGTTCAGTCTGAAGAGGAGAAGGCTGCCAGGAGACCTTCTTGTGGCCTTCCAGGATCTGAAGGGGGCTCCAAGAAAGCTGGGGAGGGACTTTTTAGGANGGGTTGGAAGGGCCCCTCAAAGGTCGTCTTGTCGACCCACCCTGCAGGAAGCAGGGACATCTCCAACTAGAGCAGACTGCTTCATAGATTCATAGAATGGTTTGGATTGGAAGAGACCTTGAAGGTCACCTAGTTCCAAAGCCCCCCACCATGGGCAGGGACACCTCCCACTAGCCCAGGTTGCTCAAGGCCTCATCCAACCTGGCCTTGAACGCCTTGCCCAAGCAGAGTCATGTTCAAAGCAGTGATTTTTCTTGTTTTTGTTTGGGTTT
The DNA here is from genome assembly GCA_013399975.1 of Indicator maculatus. NCBI lineage: Eukaryota > Metazoa > Chordata > Aves > Piciformes > Indicatoridae > Indicator > Indicator maculatus. The sequence goes on from VXBD01006614.1 coordinate 81,816, forward strand.
TTTTTTTTTTTTTTTTTTTTTTTCCCCTTTTAAACCTACAAGCTGGAGCTGAGCTCAGTTCCTGGTGCTGAAGCCACTCTCTTGTCTCCACAGGTGCAGTACTGTGGCTTGCTGTTCCGCCACGAGGGCTGGCCCCTCTGCGTCCACGAGAAGGTCGTAGTCCAGCTGGCTTCCATTGACTGGCGGATCCTCAAGCCTGGTGACTTCTACCTGCAGGTTGTCCCCTACCTGAAGAAGTCTCCACGGATTGTCTTGAAATGCTTGGCCAAAGATGAGCATAACGTGGAGGAAGTGGTGATTCCAGAAGTTTCCTATACCTCCATTTTCACTCTGGAATGGTTGAGCGCTTTCAATGGCGAGCGGATGGGTATAGCACTGGAAAACTGTTTACTGACCACTGATGAGAAGATTTTTCGTGTCCCCTGGGACAGAGTGATTCACCCTGAGTTCATAAATAAGCCCAAAGTCATTGCAGACAGCATCATCTCCCCACAAGTGACAGAGGAAGGCTCCCATTTGTGCCTCCCCATGGACCATGCTGAGTGCGGCTCACCGGATTTAGGATCTGGGGGGCTGCTGGAGGAAAGTCCAAGTGGAGGCAACCTGACCCTCAGCAGCACAGCCCCGCAGTTCAGCCAAGCTCTTGTCAATGGTGTCTCTCCAAGCTCTGTGCCTCAAGAGGACTTGAAAAGTGACCTTGAAGGGGAGTACGTTGAGCTGACAGAAGTCTTGCTGCCCAGGTTTGGGCCACAAGCAGGCTCCTTAACCCAGTCGCTGACTTTAAGTTACCTAACCCAGCCACGAGCACGAGTGGATGTGTCTCCAGGCAAGCACAGCTTCCTTGTCACTCAAGACAGCACCAGCTCCAAGAACCTGACTCAGTCAGCACAGATGCAGAAGGAGCACTGTCAGGTGAACACTCTCAGGCCTTCTTCCCCAGGAGATCTCCAGAATGCAGTTCTGTTGGAAAGCAACAAAATGATGGCACATGGAGAGCCAGCTCAGCTGGTGCCAGGTGCTCCTGGAGGCATGAGCAGTAGCTTTACTGTGGGTAGATCTCCTGCCTTCAGGGCAGAAGGTCCATCTGCAGAGCAGGAGAGCTGCAGTGAACACTCCAGCAACTGGGAGTCTCTGTGCAGCTATGGTGATGGCTGTGCTGGAGATGCCATCAGCTGCAAAGCACAAGTACCTGGAGCTCCTGGAAAGGTGGGAGGAGAAAGTGATGGTCCTAGTTCAAGTCTTGGTGATGAAACAGCAGAGCAGAGCTCAGAAGCAATTCTGGAAGATGCTGCTGCTAGAGAGGAGGTGATGCTGGAAGGGTGTGGAGAACCACTGCCCAAGGGGCAAATCGAGGAGACACGGAGGGATGTCTCTCCTGTGTCTGTCCTTGGGCCTTTGGGACCACATTCCACGCTGAAGGAAGGTTCTGGTGTTTCTTGCCAGAGTGCCAGTGATAATGTCACACCAGTCCAGGCCTCTGTGCCACTTATCTCTCCTGAGAGCTCAGGTGGAGATGTGGAGGAAAGGTCTCCTTCAGGGAACATGGCGGCTGTGGGAGCAGCCAGTGCTTTCTGCAGTGATTTGCAGGAAGCAAATCTTAGTTCTCCCTTAATTCCTCCAGAACAGAACCAAGGTGAAGTAGATGAGGTGGTGTTGGAAAGAAGGGACAGTGCAGAGGAAGAAAAAGAGATTGAACAAATACTGAGTTTAAATGAGAGGCAGGCTGGTCACAGTCACTGTTGTGCCAACGCACCTGCGTATGGATTTGTGTCAGAAGGTGAAGAGCAAGAGGTCTCTGCCTGCCAGCATAAACCAGCTGAAGAAGCCCTACTGGTACCAACTGCTCGATCAGTAGAGGGTGATCAGGCAGCAGAGCAATTGAACAGCAGTGGCTCTTTGGGCCCTGATGCACAAGCAGAAGGCTCCAGTTCATCTGGAGGTCAGAGTTCTGGAGAGAGGTGTGAGGAACCACAAAGACAGGTGGAAAACCAGGACTGTAAAAGTGAAGAGAACTCTCTGCTGAGCCCTGTTGCAGTACAGGGGTTACAGGGAGGGGAGGAGAACCAAGGAAGCTTTTCTTACTGGGAAAAGTCAAAGCCTGTAGCCTTAAAAACACTGGAATCCATTGAAGAGGAACTGGAGGTTGGCCAACTGGCCTCAGGACCTGCTGAGAGGCACACGGAGCCCACCGCTCTGCACCCCCACCAAGAGGCAGCTTCTGGGGCTTCAGCTTCTAAAGGTACAGTAATGGGGTGTTGGTGTTCATCTGTTTGAGAGCCTGGGTCAAAAGCAAAGTCCTCTAGTACCTGCCAAGAACCTCTGCAGGGAGGCTCTGGGGTGGTAGCACAAACCACAGGAGAGTTGAGCCAGTTGCCATCATTTCGGTGGCTTGAAATCAGCTGTGACCAGGCTGCTGAGCCTGGGGAGCTGGTGCTGGTTGTGGCCAGGCTGCTGAGCCTGGGGAGCTGGTGCTGGATGTGGCCAGGCTGCTGAGGCTGGGGAGCTGGTGCTGGCTGTGGCCAGGCTGCTGAGCCTGGGGAGCTGGTGTTGGTTGTGGCCAGGCTGCTGAGCCTGGGAAGCTGGTGCTGGTTGTGGCCAGGCTGCTGAGGCTGGGGAGCTGGTGCTGGCTGTGGCCAGGCTGCTGGGCCTGGAGAGCTGGTGTTGGTTGTGGCCAGGCTGCTGAGCCTGGGAAGCTGGTGCTGGTTGTGGCCAGGCTGCTGAGGCTGGGGAGCTGGTGCTGG
>VXBD01006614.1:84668-116492 GCA_013399975.1 Indicator maculatus
GGGGAGCTGCAGCTGGCTGTGCAGGTGGCACCGCGGGGCGGGCGTGCGGCGGGGGCGGCTGGAACGTGCCATTCCAGTTTAGCAGCTCCCATTCCCTGAGACCCCTGGCTAGGAAAACTACCAGGTTTGGAACAGCAGAGCAAGGGCTCCTGAGAGAGTGGGAGGTGCAGAGCCACGTTGCTAGTGCATGTTTGACCCTGTGGAGGAGCAGATCAAGAGCTGGGATCCTTGGGATGGTGCAGTGCTTGCACAGGTCCTAAATCAGCTAAGTAAGAGCTTGGGTCCCTGCTGCAGCACTGCCCTGATGGGCTGCAGGTACAGCTATTGTCTCGAGTGTCCTTGGCAGTGAGGGTGGGGAGACACTGGAACAGGTTGCCCAGAAGGACACAGAACTGCTGGAGTGTGTCCAGAGGGGGCCAAGATGATCAAAGGGCTGGAGAACCTCTCCTGTGGGGACAGGCTGGGAGATTTGGAGAAGGAGAGAGGCTGTTCAGCCTGGAGAAGGCTCCAGGGAGACCTTAGAGCAGCCTTCCAGGACCTGAAGGGGCTCCAGGAGAGCTGGGGAGGGACTTTGGACAAGGGCTGGGAGTGACAGGACAAGGGACAATGGCTTTGAGCTGGGAGAGGGGAGACTGCGACTGGAGAGGGGGAAGAAATTGTTGGCAATGAGGATGGGGAGACACTGGCACAGGTTGCCCAGGGAGATTGTGGCCGCCACCTCCCTGGAGGTGTTCAGGGCCAGGCTGGATGAGGCCTTGAGCAGCCTGGGCTGGTGGGAGTCGTCCCTGCCCATGGCAGGGAGGTTGGAACTGGATGATCTTTCAGGTCCCTTCCAACCCAACCCATTCTATGAATCTAGAAGATGGTAACTGGGATGTTCTCACTTCTCTGCAGGACAGATGGACCCATCTGGGGTTTGTGTGGAATTTTTCTGAGGAAAGACAATTTAAAAGGTTTTGGGGATTTGGCTGAAATGTATGATGCGGTCTGAGGGAGCTGGGGTTGTTCAGCCTGGAGAAGAGAAGGCTTCAGGGTGACCTTAGAGCAGCCTTCCAGTACCTGAGTGGGGCTAGAAGAAGGCTGCAGAGGGACTGTTCCCAAAGGCCTGCAGTGACAGGACCAGGGGCAATGGTTTGAAATAAGAACAGAGCAGATTTAGGTTGGATGTGAGGAAGAAGTTCTGCACTATGAGGCTGCTGGAACACTGCAACAGGTTGCTCAGGGAGTGAGTTGAGGCCTCATCCCTGGAGATACTCAAGGTGAATCTTGATAAGGCTCTGGACAACCTGATCTAGTGGAGGATGACCCTGCTCAGTGCAGGAGGGTTGGACTGCATGACCTTTAGAGGTCACTTCCAACCCAACCCATTCTCTGATTCTGTGCTCCCCACCCAATTCTGATGATGTTAAACTTCAGGCATTGCGGTTAAAAACCCCCAAACCATTATATCAGAGTTTGCAAAGCAGAAGAAAGAGCCTGGAATCATCAGGAAAAACCTCCAAACCAACCATCCAGCACAACCATTAAGGCACAGGAAAGCTCAAGTTTAGAAGTGCCAGGAGTACTTCTTAAACAGTGGAGCTGGGGCTGTAATGAGCTTCAGCCATTCAATTAGGTTTGATTGCTTTGAGCTCCAAACCAAGCCTTCCCCTTTGTCTGGTCTCATAAAGCCACACAGATACCATGAAAAGCTCATTCCCAGCTGAAATGACAACAAATACCTTGCACTCAGGCCTACAAATGGACCCTTCTCCTCCAGCCCATCTATATGATGCTAGAATGGTTTAGGTTGGAAATGACCTTAAAGATCATCCAGTTCCAACCTCCTTGCCATGGGCAGGGGCACCTCCCACCCAGGTCAGGCTTCTAAAGACCCCATCCAACCTTTTGTCCCCTTAACAGGAGGGTTGGACTGTATGACCTTGAAAGGTCCCTTTCAACCCACATTACAGATTCATACAATCCTAGAATGGGTTGGGTTGAAAGGGACCTTAAAGATCATCCAGTTCCAAACCCCTGTCATGGGCAGGGACACCTCCCACCAGCCCAGGTTGCTCAAGGCCTCATCCAACCTGACCTTGAACACCTCTAGGGAGGGGGCATCCAGAGCCTCAGTCCCCATGTGCAGTAAATTCTCTGTCCCTGGCTGTGGTTGGGATAATTCTGCTCCCTTGGGTGTTTTGTGCCTGAGTAACAGCAAAGTCTAATCTTCACTTGGTCAGTTCAGCTCACACCTCAGCAGCAGTGGGTGAGCTGGAGGAGCTTGCTTGGTATGCAGACACAAGATGATGTCAAAATAGACCTTCAGAACTGGGCCATCTCAGTTGGCTCTCTGTCTGGATTTTAACTTGCCCCTCAGCTCTCTCCCCTTCCTCCCACTCCCACTGAGCTTATTTTCTGCACAACTCTGATCTAACTTGGAAAGATTCTGAATAGAATCTTGAGTTGGTTTTAGTTGATTGCTTAAGATTTAGAATCCTAGGTTGGAAAGTTGGAAAGGACCTCCAAGATCAAGTCCAAGCCTTAACTCAGCACTGCCAGGACACCACTAAGCCATGGTCCTTGGCACCACATTTCCATGACTTTGAAACCCCTCCAGGGATGGGGTCTCTACCACTGCCCTGGACAGCCTGGGCCAGGCCATGGCAACCCTTTTTGGGAAGAAATTATTCCTCATGTCCAATCTAAACCTCCCCTAGAGCAACTTGAGATCATTTCCTCTTATCCCACCACTTGTTACTAGGGAGAAGAGACCAAACCCAACCTGCCTCCAACCACCTTTCAGGGAGCTGTAGAGAGCAATGAGGTCTCCCCTCAGCCTCCTCTTCTCCACACCAGACACCCTCAGCTCCCTCAGCTGCTCCTCCCCAGCCCTGTTCTCCAGACTCTTCCCCAGCTTTGTTGCCCTTCTCTGGACCTGCTCCAGCTCCTCAATGTCCTTCTTGGAGTGAGGGGCCCAAAACTGATCCCAGGATTCAAGGTGTGGCCTCAGCAATGCCCAGTACAAAGGCATCATCATTTCTCTACTCCTGCTGGCCACACCATTGCTGATCCAGGCCAGGATGCTAGTGGCCTTCTTGGCCACCTGGGCACACTGCTGGCTTATCTTCAGCTGCTGTCAAGCAGCACCCCCAGGACCTTTTCCACTCGGCAGTTTCCAGCCACCCTGCCTCAAGCCTGGGCTATTCCTGGGGTGGTTGTGTCCCAAGTGCAGGACCCAGCACTTAGCCTTGTTGAACCTCATCCTTCTGTCCTCATCCCATTAATCCAGCCTGTCCAGATCCCTCTGTAGATCCTCCCTACCTTCCAGCAGATCCAAGACTTCCCTCCAACCTGGTGTTGTCTACACCCTTCTTGAGGGTCCCCCTCACTCAGATCTTTGACAGAGATGTTAAAGAGAACTGTTCCCAGCCTGGGGGAAGCCCACTTGTCCCACTGCTTCCATTCCCAGCTCAGGGGACTGCTGCTTTTCCTCAAAAACTGTTTTAAGTGAGAGTCCATCTGGAACTTTTGCAGCTCTGGAGAGGATTTGTGTATTTTGGGGCTGGAAGATAACCTCAGTGGTGAAGCACTGGGCCCCACTGGGGCACATTCAGCAGCACCTGCCAGGGCGTTGTGTTCCCGCTGCCCGTTCCTGGGTGATGTTAGCATGGCTCATAGTGGTGCTGGGACAGGGAAAATGCTAATGCCTCTTTGAACTGCACACAAGCAAATCCTCCTCCACCACTTCCTTTGCCTGGGGGAAAGGTGGGACCTGCCAACACGGCAGATTCAGCTGGCCCAGCTCTCTGGTTGCTTTTTGATGTAACCCTCCCCATCTGCAGTCTCTGCTGGAGGAAGTGCCTCGGCCCCAAGACTGCAAGCAACAAACAGTGTGCTTGGGCCTGCCCGGGGAGAGGTGGGGCTGGCAGGTCTGAAGCCAGCCCCAGAGAATGTTTAGGCAAGGTGCACGTAGTCTGGAAGCTGTATGACTCCAGGGAGGTTCACAGTGCAAGGAATATTGTGTCCAGTTCTGGGCCCTTCATCCAAGAAGAACCTCAGGGAACTGCTTGAAAGGGTCCAGTGCAGAGCCACAGAGCTGCTGCAGGCAGTGGAACTGTGAGGCCAAGCTGAGGGAGCTGGGGCTTGGATCAGAGGAGCCTAAGGGGTGCCCTGATGTGTAGTGCTGAAGCCAGGCTTTGCTCAAGGATGTCCAGTGACAGGACAAGGAGCAGTGGGGGCAAGCTGGAGCAGAGGAGGTTCCATGGAAACGGAGAAACTTTTTTTCCTGTGAGGGTGCTGGAGGCCTGGAGCAGGCTGCCCAGAGAGGTTGTGGAGTCTCCTTCTCTGGAGACTTTCCAAACCCACCTGGATGTGTCCTGTGTGGCCTGGCCCCAAGGGGGTTGGACTGGATGATCTCCAGATCCCCACCATTCTGTGACTCTATCTTCCAACTTCTTCCAGCCTCTCTTCCAACTTCTGGGAGCTCATTCGTAAGAAAGATCTGAGGCAGGGCTACCATGGACTCTTATCTCCTGCCCTTCAGTGTTCCTTTTCTTGCCATCATTACATTGTACCTTTTGGTCCTCTTTGCAGGCTTTCTTCTCTTAATTCTTCATACAAGGAAGAATTTTTTTTAAATGAGGGAGGTGAGACCCTGGCCTAGGTTGTTCAGAGAGGTGGGAGATGCCTCATCCCTGAAACCATTCTAGGTAAGGTTGTTTGGGGAACTGAGCAACCTGCTCTAGCTGTAGATTTCCCTACTGACTGCAGCAGGGTTCAACTGAATGACCTTGAAAGGTCCCTTCCAACCCAAAATACAGATTCTTAGAATCCTAGAATGGGTTGGGTTGGAAGGAACATCAAAGACCATCCAGTTTCAACCCCCTGCCATGGGCAGGGACACCTCCCACCAGCTCAGCTTGCTCAAGGCCTCATCCAGCCTGGCCTGGAACACCTCCAGGCAGGGGGCAGCCACGACCTCCCTGGGCAACCTGTGTCAGTGTCTCCCTACCATCACTGCCAACAATTTCTTCCTCCTCTCCAATCTCAATATCCCCTCTGCCAGCTCAAAGACATTGTCCCTTGTCCTGTCACTCCCAGCCCTTGTCCAAAGTCCCTCCCCAGCTCTCTTGGAGCCCCTTCAGGTCCTGGAAGGCTGCTCTAAGGTCTCCTTGGAGCCTTCTCCAGGCTGAAGAGCCCCAACTCTCCCAGCCTGTCTGCATAGGAGAGGTTCTTCAGCCCTCTGATCATCATCTTGGCCTCCTCTGGCCCTGCTCCAGCAATTCTGTGTCCTTCTGGCAGCACTTTGGGCTGAGCCTCAACTAATAAATCTCTTTTGCTGCTGAAACCTTGTGTTGAGAAGCCACTTCAAGGAGGGCTTTGTTCCTGCTCCTGCTCTTTAATGAAGTATTGGAAGCTGTTGGTAAATAAACTGAGTCAGGTGGCAGCATTGCTGGTGCCAGCAGGAGGGCAGGATGCTGGGAGTCAATTTGAAGCAGCAATTACAAGGTCTGACTTGACAGTGAGCAAACAACCCCTCTGTTTTTCTGTTTACCTGGAGAAAGGTGGGGGTTGGTGGTAGGTGTTGAAGTATCAGGATTCTGCTCTGCCCTGGGGAGACCACACCTGCAATACTGTGTCCAGTTTTGGGCTTCCCAGTTCAAGAGAGACAGGGAACTGCTGCAGAGAGTCCAACAGAGAGTTGGATGATGAAGGGCCTGGAACATCTCTGTCATGGAGAAAGGCTGAGAGCCCTGGGGATGTTTAGTCTGGAGAGGAGAAGACTGAGAGGGGATCTGATCAGTGTCTGTAAATATCTGAGTGGTAGGCATCAGGATGAAGGTGCCAGGCTGCTTTTGGTGGTGCCCAGTGATAGGACAAGGAGCAATGGGTACAAACTAGAACCCAGGAGGTTCCACCTCAAGATGAGGAGAAACTTGTTTGGTGTGAGGGTGCTGGAGCCCTGGAGCAGGCTGCCTAGAGAGATTGTGGAGTCTCCTTCTCTGGAGGCTTTCAAAACCCACCTGGATGCATTCCTGTGTGACCTGCCCTAAGTGACATTGCTCTGGCACGAAGGTTGGGCTGGATGACCTCCAGAGGTCCCTTCCAATCTCTGACATTCTGTGTTTTTCAGCCAAGCAGAACCTCTTCTGGAGTATATTTTTCTGTCATGCAGTTGGGATAGCCTGGCTGTGTGCTCAGGATGCTGAAGTTGTGTGGCTGAAGACAGATTGTTGGCCTCTAACTCTTGAAACGTTGGGAAGTGGGAAGTAAAACTTGTCCCCAGGGCTGGACCTTGATGGAAGCAGCTTTGGTGTGTGTGTAGCAGCTGAGATGCTTAATTGTAGACCTCCCTGGTAACTCCCATTGCAGAGCTGAGGAGCCAGGGAAAAGCCTTTTCTCCAGTTCTCCAGCAGAGCTGCTTGGTGTCATCATCCTCTTCTTCAGGGGTTTACAATAAGCTTCTGCCTTTCCTATGAAGTGGTAATTAAAAAAGCCTGGACCAGCAGAACAAGGTCCCTTTGGCTAATTTCCAGCTGATTTCTCAGCCTTCAGCTGACTTCATCTTTTTCAGGACCTAATCTGAAAGTGGTGTCGGGGGAGGAATTGTGCTCTGGTGGAGCAGTTCTCTTTGTCAGGAGCTGCTTTATCACTTCACACTGGAGCTGTTGGGAGCTTGGCCAGGGACCTGAGCCATGCCAGGCTGGAGGCTGTGAGCAGAGATGGGCTGCTTGGTGGCTTACCTTGAGAAATGACTCTGCCTGCAGCAGTCCTGACCCCAGCCAAGGGTTGGTGTTGGTACCTTGTGACCATCACAATAAAGGGGTTGGTTTGGTTAGTGACAGGAGTATGGATCCTATAACCAGCGTGGGAACCTTGTATACTGCTGGCAGAAGAACCAGAGGAGCTGCAGAGTGCTGGGGCCATGTCCCCTCCCCAGCCTGGTACTTAGCTTGGACCTTTTTTGGGTGGAGCTCTGCTCCAGCTCCTGACTGCTGCTTGTCTTACAGGGATGGTGTCAGAAGGGGCAGAGGCGCTAGAAGAAGCAAGTGGCCCAGAGGTGTTGAAACCAGTGAGCAAAGGCGGTGCCCTGGAGGAAACCTCACCAGCTGCTTCTCCCCCAGCGTCCCCAGTGCCTGGCTTTGCCTGGGGTGGTCGCTGTGCCCCTGCCATTGGCAGGGATGTCAACCCCGAAGTGCTGCGCAGCGGCGTCGCCTGCCTGCCCGGTGAGTACCTCAGCCAGCACCTGGCTGGCAGCCTGCCTGGGAGGAGGGCAAGGGAGTTGAGCCTCGCTGTGAAGCTGCCAGCTCGGTTTCTTTCACCCCAAACTTCTCCAGTAGTGAGGGTCAGGGCTGGAGCAGCCCTGGAGGTGAGTGTCAGATGAGTGTCTGCCTGAACCCTTCTGCTTCCTAAAGGGAACAGGGGGGAGAGACTGCTGGGGTGGGAGAGAAACTGAGCCAGCTGGCATGGAAATAAGAACAGTAACATGAAATAGAGACAGAGAGACACAAACCAATATGGAACCCAACCCCTGATGGCAGTGGTGGCACCACTGATGCAGTGGCAGGCACTGGGAGGGTCCCAGCCTGGACAGGAACCAGATTCAGGAGCTGGGTTGTGGAGCTGGATTCAGAAACAAAGGGATCAGGATGGAAAGCAGAACAGGCAGAATCCTCCTGGGACACCAGACAGTGGAGAAGAGACTTGACCTTGGTGCTCCCTCAGCTTGCTGCAATCCCTTGGTGGGCAGTTGAGGGTTCCCTGTCCTGTCTGCTCCTTCCCACAGGTGTCCCCTAAGGTGGGGCACAAGATGTGACAGTGTCTTTGGTCTGCAGAGGAGCAAGTTCAAGGCAGAGCTTTTCTGCAGCCCAGCCCTTGGCGGGAGCTGTTCCCATCAGCTTCTCCCTGCTAACAGCAGCCTCTGGCTGTGCAAAGCTGCCCTGAGCTGCAGAAAATGCCTCAGTGAGCAGAGCCTGAGCTGGGGAGGGACAGAGCACTGACCAGAACTAGTTCTGGTCTAGCCAGGACATTCAGAAGCAACACCTCTTGAATCCTCTGAAGCTTCTGGCTGGGAAGGACAGGAAGCAGAACTTCCCTCTCATGAAAGCCACATTAACTCCCCTCCCAGGAGTCTCGAAACGTTAACCAAGCACCTGTGAGTCAGACATGCCAACTCTGTGGGCTCATACCTGGAGTTCAAAAAGAGGAGAGTGAGGGTGCAGCTAATGATGGGCTGGTGGGTCTGCCATCAGACCTGGGCCAAACAGTAGGAACTGGCTTCACTTGGTAGCTAATTAAAGGACAGGGGTGTAGAAGATGCTGCTGGACAGCCCTCTGTGAAACCAGTTTGGTTCTTGGCTGATGTACTGTGGATGCCTCCATAGAGGGGCAGGTTTGTCAGGGACCTGGACACTGGGATTGAGGCACCCTCAGCAAGTCTGCAGGTGACACCAAGCTGTGTGGTGTGGTTGACACAATGGAGGGAAGGATCCATTCAGAGGGGCCTGGGCAAGCTGCAGAGCTGGGACCAAGCCAACCTTATGAAGTTCAACAAGGCCAAGTGGAAGGTGCTGCAGATGGGTTGGGGCAATCCCAAGCACAGATCCAGGCTGGGGGAGGAGTGGCTGAGAGCAGCCTGCAGGAGAAGGCCTTGGGGGGGTCAGGGGGTGACAAAGTGCCCAGGAGCCAGCAGGGGTCCCTGGCAGCCCAGCAGGCAGCTGTGTGCTGAGCTGCATCCAGAGCAGGGAGAGCAGCAGCACAGGGAGGGGATTCTGCCCTCTGCTCTGCTCTCCTCACACCCCACCTGCAGCACTGCCTCCAGCTCTGGGGCCCCCAGCACAGGAAGGACCTGGAGCTGCTGGAGAGGCTCCAGAGGAGGCCCCAGAGGTGAGCAGAGGCTGCAGAACCTCCCCTGTGGGGCCAGGCTGGGAGAGTTGGGGCTGTTGAGCCTGGAAAAGAGAAGGCTGCAAGGGGACCTTAGAACAGCCTTCCAGGACCTGAAGGGGCTCCAGGAGATCTGGGGAGGGACTTTGGACAAGGGATGGGAGTGCCAGGATGAGGGACAATGGCTTGGAGCTGGGAGAGAGCAGATTGAGACTGGAGATGAGGAAGGAATTGTTGGCATTGAGGGTAGGAAGACTCTGGCACAGGTTGCTCAGGGAGGTTGTGGCTGCCCCCTGCCTGGAGGTGTTCCAGGCCAGGCTGGATGAGGCCTTGAGCAAGCTGTGCTGGTGGGAAGTGTCCCTGCCCATGGCAAGGGAGTTGGAGCTGGATGATCTTTAAAGTCCCCTCCAACCCAACTGCCATTCCATGGCAGAGTGTGGCAAGGGATGTCCCAGTGCAGTGTGGTGAGGGCTGGTGAGCAGGTGAGCAGATGAGCAAATCAGCTGTGAAGGAAGAACCTCCAGAATTGCTCTGCTGAGCTCAGTCCTAGGTCAGACATTAATTCTGTGTTGAAGTGTGAGCTGCTAGCAAACCCCCAGCTGCTGCAGGTGAAACCTTCTGCTCAGGACAAGTGTTGGCAGAGTGGTGAACAAAGCTGAGGATGATGGAGGGAGCAGCCAGCATGGCTTGGAGTGCAAGGCCCAACACCAGGCCTCTGTGTTTCACCAAGTGGGAGGTGAACCAAAGGAAGTGGGATCTACCTTGCCTGTGTGAAGCAGCCCTTTGGTAGTCTCTGTGTGAGCATTCATAGAGTCACAGAATCATTAAGGTTGGAGAAGACCTTTGAGATCATCAAGTCCAACCACAACCACCTCTGTCCTCTGCTACGAGGACAGGCTGAGGGAGCTGGGGTTGTTCAGCCTGGAGAGGAGAAGGCTCCAGGGAGACCTAATAGCAGCTTTCCAGTACCTGAAAGGGCTTGAAGAGGGCTGCAGAGAGACTGTTCCCAAAGGCCTGCAGTGACAGGACCAGGGGCAATGGCTTCAGACTAGAGCAGAGCAGATTTAGGTTGTGAGGAAGAAGTTCTGCACCATGAGGGTGCTGGAACACTGCAACAGGTTGCCCAGGGAGGGAGTTGAGACTTCATCCCTGGAGATACTCAAGGTGAGTCTTGACAAGGCTCTGGGCAACCTGATCTAGTGGAGGATGTCCCTGCTCAGTGCAGAGTGGGTTGGACTGGATGACCTTTGGAGGTCCCTTCCAGTTCAGAGGATTCTGTGATTCTATGTCCTTGAAGCACCACATCTACAGCTTCTTGAACCCCTCCAGGCATGGGGACTCTACCACCTCCCTGGGCAGCCTGTTCCAATCCCTGACCACTCTTGCAGGAAAGAAATTGTTCCTGATACCCAACCTAAACCTCCCCTGGCACAATTTTAGGCCATTTCCTCTCATCCTATCTCTGCTTACTGGGAGAAGAGACTAACCCCAGCCTCACTCCAGACTCCTGTCAGGTAGCTGTAGAGAGCAGTAAGTTCCTGTGGGCTTGCTTCCCTCCATGGCCAGTGAGAGGGTTGTCCAGTGCCTGACAGGAAAGCTGTGTTCCACCAGCTCAGGAGCCACATGTCAGCTCAAAATTGGTCAGGGAGCAGAGAAGAGGTCAGGTGGACTTAGGTGGTGTGGAGAGCTGCATAAAGGGCACCTCAGTGACTTCTCATTCCATGCTGGAGCTGCAGGGTAGGTGTTGATCTCAGCTGGGTGAAGGGGAGAGGATGGCTGGCCAGGGAAGAATGGGATTGTACCTCTGGGTCCTTGGTGGTGATGCCTCTCAGGTAGGTCAGGCTGTTCAGATGCCTTAGTTGTAAAAGGTTCCTCCTGTACTGGGCACTCCCAGAAGGATATTGAGGAGCTGGAGCAGGTCCAGAGGAGGGCAACAGAGCTGGGGAAGGGTCTGGAGAACAGGGCTGGTGAGGAGCAGCTGAGGGAGCTGGGATAGTTCAGTCTGGAGAAGAGGAGGCTGAGGGGAGATCTCATTGCTCTCTACAGCTCCCTGAAAGGAGGTTGGAGCCAGGTGGGGTTGGTCTCTTCTCCCAGGAAACAAGAGATAGGATGAGAGGAAGTGGCCTCAGGTTGCCCTGGGGGAGGTTTGGACATGAGAAACAAATTCTTCCCCAAAAGGGTTGTCAAGGCCTGGCCCAGGCTGCCCAGGGCAGTGGTGGAGTCCTCATCCCTGGAGAGGTTTCAGAGCTGTTTAGATGCAGTCCTTGAGTGCAACAGTCAAGTCAATGAGCTCTTCCTAATTTCTCTCCCCTTCTTTCATGATCCAGCATGTCAGGAGTAAACAAAGCCTCCTCCTGAAGCACACAGACAATGAAAGGTTTTGTCCCTGCTGTTGGCACAGGGAGGGCTGTGGCACAGCTCTGGGGGGAAGAAAGCTCTGCTCTCACTCATGATGCCCATCTGTGCTTGGAGCCCTTCCTCAGCTCATGTCCTGGGAACAGATTGGGGTCACACCAGGGCACTTCTCTGTGCTTGGGTTTGTTTCACCTAGCAACTCACAGGCTTGTCCCTGGGATGGGGACAGAGGTGGTCCCAGGACATCAAGTTCAGAAGAGACAGGGGGAGAGAGCTTCCTCCAAGGCTCTGGCTTTGTGTTGTGCTTGGGATTTCCCCTCCCTCTGGGTTTGTATGGCAGGAAATGGCTCCTGTTGGCTGGGAGCTGCTTTTCACACAATAGAGGTGCAGTCCCTCCTGCTTTGGGTCACCTTCCTGCTGATGTGCTGAGGGCTGGAGCAGGCTCACACCAAGGCCCTGCCTGCTTTGGAATGGTGGAGGCAGCACTGGGTCTCCAAAGGGTGTCCACCTGCTCTCTGCCTCTCCTGCTGCATTTCTGGAGAGGAGGCTGGGTGTGATTCCAGAAATGGCTCTGTTAGAGAATCCCAGAATCATTTAGGCTGGAAAAGACCTTTGAGATCATTCCAATAGCTGAAGGGATCCTGCAGGAAGGCTGTAGAGGGACTTTTCCTGAGGGTGTCTAGAGACAGGCCAAGGGGGAATGGTTTGGAGCTGAGGCAGAGCAGGGTTAGAGTGGAGCTGAGGAAGAAGTTCTTCAGTAGGAGGGTGGTGAGACTCTGGAATAGGTTGCCCAGAGTGGCTGTGGACACCTCCTGCTTGGACTTGTTCAATGCCAGGTTGGATGAGGCCTTAAGCAACCAAATCTAGTTGAGAGGTGTCCCTCCCATGGCAGGGGGTTGGAGTAGATGATCTCTGAGGTCCCTTCTAACCTGAGGCATTCTGTGATTTCCAAGAAGGTGCTGGGGTGGTGGTGGTAGAATATGAGGCAGTCACAGCTGGACCTAGGCTCTCTGTGACTTTTTTGCTCACTTCCTTGTGTGACTCTTTACTTTCCCCTCCTGTTTTCACAGGTACCAGAGATAAGTCAGGGCGTGCAGTGGCCATCATAACAACCAGGAGCACAGCCTGGCTCAACCCCCACTGCAACACCACTGAGCTGGTGAGACTTCTTCTGTACCTGCACAGCATCCCAAGGTTTGTGACCTCCTGCTGTTGTCTGCTCCTTGCCTTCTGAGCAGGTGAAAGCTGAAGCAGGGAGTGGGACAAGTTGCCTTACTTCACCTAGGAACCTGGTGCAGACAGTCCCCAAACTGCCCAGGTGGGGATCTCCTGCTAGGGAGTGCTCTCTGGGCTCTGCTCTCTGTGCCTTGGGCATATGGTGAGGTGGAATTAGGTACAGACTGCTGGAGCAGGTCCAGAGGAGGCCACCAAGATAATCAGAGGGCTGCAGAACCACTCCTTTGGATGCACAGGCTGGGAGAGTTGGGGTTGTTGAGCCTGGAGAGGAGAAGGCTTCAGTAAGACCTTAGAGCAGCCTTCCAGTACCTAAAGGGACTCCAGGAGATCTGGGGATGGACCTTGGATAGGGGTTTGCAGTGATAGGATGAGAGACAATGGCTTTGAGCTGGGAGAGGGCAGATTGAGACTGGAAATGAGGAAGAAATTGTTGGCAGTGAGGGTGGGGAGACACTGGCACAGGTTGCCCAGGGAGGCTGTGGCTGCCCCCTGCCTGGAGGTGTTCCAGGCCAGGCTGGATGAGACCTTGAGCAAGCTGTGCTGGTGGGAGGTATCCCTGCCCATGGCAGGGAGGTTGGAACTGGATGATCTTGAAGGTCCCTTCTGAACAAATCCATTCCATGACTCTATGAATCTATTTGCTGAATGTTTCCATGCCTTGCAGTCAGTCCAGGCCATTCTTGCCACCCTTCATTAGCTCAGGAAATGGAAGTGGGGAGCTGTGATGGGGCAGTCATGCAGCAGCTCCACCACACAGTGTTGTCACCTGGTATTTTAGAGCCAGGACTCCCAATCTAAGAAGGAGGGAGAGTCTGGAAGGCTGGAGAAAATCTTTGCCTTGCTGTCTGACTGACAACTGGGTTTGGAGGCTGTGGGGCTGCAGTTTGCTGCTCTTCCTTTCACTTTAGACTCTCTCCTTTAGCTCATCTGGGGCTCTGGACTCCTGAAAATCTTCCAGTCCAACCCCCTGTCAGAGCAGGAGCAGAGAATGCAGCACAGGTCACACAGGAACACATCCAGACAGGGCTGGAAGGGCTCCAGAGAAGGAGACTCCACAACCTCTCTGGGCAGCCTGCTCCAGGGCTCTGGCACCCTCCCAGTGCAGAAGTTCCTCCTCCTGGTGAGGTGGAACCTCCTGTGCTGCAGTTTCCATCCCTTGCCTCTTGTGCTATGCCAGGGCACAGTGAGCAGAGGCTGTCCCTGTCCCTTCCTTCCTGCCCCCCAGCCCTCAGCTCTTGAGAGACATTGAGCAGATCCCTCTCAGCCTTCTCCTCTGCAGACTGAACACCCCCAGGGCTCTCAGCCTCTCCTCCCCAGGCAGTGCTGCAGTCCCTTCAGCAGCCTTGGAGCCCTCCCTTGGACTCTCTCCAGCAGCTCCCTGTCCCTCTGGAATTGGGGAGCCCAGAGCTGGACGCAATATTCCAGGTGTGGCCTCCCCAGGGCAGAGTAGAGGGGGAGAAGAACCTCCCTGGCCCTGCTGGCCACACTTGTAGATGATTAAACTAACCAGAGGTCAAGTTGAACTCTCTGTCAGTTGTTTCTGGTTTGGTTTGAGGCTTTTGAAGCATTGTCAAAGGAAGCAGGCTTGACCCATGAGAAAGCTTCTGCAGTTCCTGCTTTGTGTCTGATGCTTCTCCCTTCTCCTCACATATGGAGCAGGACAGATGTTGGGTCTGGCCCAGAATGATGAAGCAGTGTGGTAGGGCCACTCTTGTCTCTGTCCACAGCTGGGAAGGCCTGGTTTTCCTGTCTGCATCACCCAGAGCAGCTACCAGCTGCTTTGCCACCAGTGAGATGTGTCCTAGGAAGTGGAGATTTGGAAAGCTGAGGTGGAAATAGCAAAGGTCCACCTGGGCAGTCCAGGTGGTGGTCTCAAGGTGGCTGCTTTGGTTAGGAGAAGGTGGCCACTCAGTCTCTTGTCCTTACATGATGCATTGGGCTTTCCACCCTGTCCCAGCTGTGGCTTCTGTTTCCAGAGTCCTGTTGATGCTGAGTGGTGACAACTGTGACCTCTTTTCCTGTGTCCTTGCAGAGCAGAATGTCAGGCCCTGGGCCTGACTGTCCTTGTGGATGCTCGCCGCTGCTCGCCGGTTCCTGCTCTCTTCAAGGCCTTCAGCATATTGCAGGTGAGCCTTCAGCTTGGCCACAGGACCACCACTTGGCTCCTGGCCAGGTGCCAGGTCCAGGTCCACCACCTCCTGGTTGGATGTTACCTCTCCATCTGCTCCCTGGCTTTGGGACGTGGAGGGTATGCAGCCAGGCCTGGCTGAGGAGGGTGACTTGGGCTTGCAGCACTGCACACAAAGCACAAAACAGGAGTGAGGATGAGCTTGGGGGAGAAGACTGGAGCAGCTCTCCTGTGAGGACAGACTGAGAGTTGGGGTTGTTCAGTCTGGAGAAGAGGAGGCTCCAAGGAGACCTTCTTGTGGCCTTCCAGGATCTGAAGGGGGCTCCAGGAAAGCTGGGGAGGGACTTTTGAGGGTGTGAGGGAGGGATAGNCCCTCAGCCCTTCAGATGTGCTTCCATCTCTGTGCTGAGAACAGCCTGTGCCCAAATCTGGGCAGTGTTAGGACACAGCATGCCTGGAGATGGCCTCTGCAGGGGGGGCTGTGTGAAATGTGCAGGAATTTTTATCCCCACCAGGGACCTGCTCCTCCTGCCTGCTGGGAGAGCACCAGTGATGGTGTGGCTGTGAGTGAGAGGTGGAATCAGAGGTGCTGTGACTCTGTCCTGCTCCAGGCCTGAGACTTTCAGGGCAATGCCTGGGAGAGCAGGTGGGATGTGTTGTCCCCACACTGTGCAGAGAAGCTGCTGAAGCTGTGGGAGAGCCCAGGAGGGCCTGGGCTGTGGCTGTGACTCGCCCAACTGCAGCAAGTGCTCCTTGGGACTCAGAGCTCAGGTCCTGCAGGGCTCCAGCTCTGCCAGCTGCAGCAGGGCCATGCTTTCCTGCAGCTGGTGTCTCTGTGGCTGGTGTGCTTCAGTGCCACATCTGAGAGCTGGGGCTGACTCACAGCTCTGTGCTTCTGCTTCCTGGGCTGGGTGGAGCTGGCAGCTCTACCAGGGTGCTCCTTGGTGGTGGAGGAGTGATCTGGAGTCCTGCCTCCTTTCTCCAGCAGTAACAAGCAAATACCTTCTGGTTTATGTGGGGCCTGCATGGCAGGAGGCTTGCTGAAGCTGGCCAGCATTTCCTTGCCAGTAGAATCTGAGAATGCTAGGGCTTGGAAGGGACCTCTGGAGAGCATCCAGCCCAAGGCCTGCCAAAGCAGGATCACCTAGGGCAGGGCACACAGGAATGCAGTGTTCATACCTTCCAATGCCTGGTGCCTGGAGAAGTACAGAGGACCTTGGGGTGAGGTTGAAGACCAGGGAGCAGTCCCTTTGAGACTGAAGGTGGTACCTGGGAACTGTCACCTCTGCACAGATGTTCCTGGCAGCCTGGGCTTCACACTGTGCCAGTGCTGTTTGTGTCTGGCCATGGCCTTCCATGTGGGGCAGGAAGCCAGAAGACTGCTTGAACTTCAGCCTGAGAAGGGTGGAAGAAAGGATCCAATTCTCTCTTGAAAGGAGATGAGTGTCCACCCTGCTGCCTTCTGAGCTCCTGTTGATGGAATCATGGAGTCATTTGGGTTGGGAAAGTCCTTTCAGATCATCAAGCCCAACCATCCTCTAACTCTACCAAGCCTGATGCTAAGCCATGGTCCTCAGCACCACACCTCTGCCCCCTCTTCAATCCCCACACTCTCTTCTGTGCTGTGCCTGCTTTAGGAGGTGAGGAGTGCGCTTACAAACGTGGGGCTCCTTCTTTGCTTCCAGATGTAGCTGGGTTAGTTAGCAGAGAGCTGCAGGAGAGCTTCCTCAAGCAGCATCCTGCTGCTTCCAGTTTGGATTGCTCCATCAGTTCTGGATCAGACTGCTCCTCAGCTGCTGAAAGGAAAAAAATATGGTGAAACCCACTGGAATTCTTTGGAAATTGGATGACTTCTTGAGTTGGAAGGCCCTGACCTTCTCCCCAGACAGGTTTCTTTTTGAGTGTTTCTTCAGTTTCTATTTTCAGAAGCCATAAACAAGTGAAGTGAGGCTTTTGGCTGCTGTTGGAACCATGTTGCACCATCAACTGCCTTTAGCCCCCACTCAGCTCACACATCTCATGACTGCTGGAGGAGAAGAGGGGTTGTGAAAGAATAGATTGATTGATTTAGTCTCTTGAAACTCTCCAGCTGCCAGTACTTCCTAGCAGACAAATTCAGAGCTGCTGGTCCAGCTGGGATACCTCCACATCTGCTGTGCAGATCAGCTTCAGCATTTCCCTCCTTCAGGCTCATTGTGCAATGGATCCTTGCTGGCCTTTGGAGCACTGCTCACACAACAGGGAATGCTTCAG
Organism: Indicator maculatus; assembly: GCA_013399975.1. Classification (NCBI taxonomy): domain Eukaryota; kingdom Metazoa; phylum Chordata; class Aves; order Piciformes; family Indicatoridae; genus Indicator; species Indicator maculatus. The sequence goes on from VXBD01006614.1 coordinate 101,506, forward strand.
GCAAGTGGGAAGGACTTGCTCAGGAGAAGGAGATTTGAGAAGGCTCAAAAAGCTTCTTACAGTTTTGGAAGGTGTGGCAGTTGGGATTTTTTTTTTTCCTGCCTGCTCAAAAGGATCCTGGGTTTGGACTAGATGAGAGAGAGAAAGGAAGGAAGGAAAGGAGGGAGGAAGGACAAGAAAGGAGGAAAGGAAAGGAGGCAGGAAAGGGGAGGAAAGGAGGTAGGAAAGGGGAAGAAAAAAGACAGGAAAGGAGGCAGGAAAGAGGGGAGGAAAGGAGGTAGGAAAGGGGAAGAAAAAAGACAGGAAAGGAGGCAGGAAAGAGGGGAGAAAAGGAGGAGGGTGTCACTCCCTGACACCCTCAAAAGTCCCTCCCCAGCTTTCCTGGAGCCCCCTTCAGATACTGGCAGGCCACAAGAAGGTCACCTCAAAGCCTTCTGCTCTCCAGCCTGAACAGCCTCGACTCTCTCAGGCTGTCCTCATAGCAGAGCAGCTCCAGCCCTCTGCTCCTCCTCATGGCCCTTCTCTGGACCTTCCAGATCCTTCCTGGAACAGAGGCTCCAGAACTGGACCCAGAGCTCCAGGTGGGATCTCAGTAGAGCTGAGTAGAGGGGGAGAATCACTTCCCTTGACCTGCTGGCCACACTTCTCTTCCTGCAGGGAGACCTTTGAGCTGCATTTCAGTATCTGCAGGCAGGCTGGGGAGGGACTGTTGAGAAGGGGCTGTGGGGATAGGCCCAGGGGCAATGGTTTGGAAGTGGAGCAGGGCAGAGTTAGGTTGGAGCTCAGGAGGAAGTTGTGCCCAGGGAGGCTGGGCAGACACTGGCACAGGTTGCCCAGGGAGGTGCTGGGTGGGAATGGCATCTCCAAGGCCTGCCTTTGCCATCCTGCTCCAAGCATCATGGATCCAGTGGGCCCTGGTTTCGTGTTCTGGATCTTTCTGCTACCTTCCTGTTGTCACTCTTTGTCTCTTCCCTCCTCTAACAGGAGAGCTGCTCCTGGCTCCCAGTTTGAAGCCCAGCTGCCAGCTGTGCCCTGGTGCTTGGAATTTCTGTTGGTTTAAAGAGGAGAGACAGGATGTCAGCCCTTGTTTGTGAGCTGGCAGCAGGGAGAGACTCCACCACAATTTTGGCACTGGGAGGTTGGGAAAACACCCAACTTCCTTTCAGCTGGGAGAAGTGACCAGGGAAGTGGTCAAGAAAACACTTGGACATTGAACATGGGTCTGGGTTTTTTGTTTTGTTTTGTTTTTTCTTCCTCCCCTGACACATTTCCTTGTGTCGAAGCTGGAGGGTTTGTTTAGTACAGCCAAGACCTGACCTCTCTCATTGCTTCCTTAGATACTGCAGGACAGCTTGATCTGAAGCAAGCTGCTCTGTGGAGTGGCCTTCTTTGTGCTTGGTGACCACCTTCCAGGCTTCCTAAACACCTCTGAAGGATAAGCTGGTGTCCTTGGCATGCCAGGCAGGTTGGGTAATGGATTTGTGCTCTCTTGTCTTGCAGGACATGGATCCTCACTGCATCCATGGAGTGCTGCTGCTGGTGGAGAGGGATGTGACTTTTCGGATGGAGAAGCCACCAGCAGGACAGGTACTGGCACCAGTCCTCCAGCAGGGCTTGCTGGGGAGCTCTTTGTCCTTGCTTTAACTCTCTGCCCACTGCTCTGTCCACACCTGAAGTGTCTGCAGCTGTTTTGTGGACTCTTGGGGGGGTGGTGGTCATGGGGTTGTGAGGTGGGCATGAGCTGGGCAGATCTCTGTCAAGCTCTGTTTGGTGCTGGAAAGGACTTCAGTGACATCTGCACCCTAACAGTCATCTGGGGCCCTTGAGACACAGGGGGACTGTTGAGAGCACACAGAGCTGGGAGAGGAGTCCTGTGTCACAGTGTTAGAGGTTCACAGCTTCACAGATTGCATTGGGATGAAAGGGACCCTCCAAGGGCATCCTGTCCAACCCCCCTGCAGGCAGCAGGGACACCTCCAGCTGGAGCAGGCTGCCCAGGGACACAGCAAGGTTGAGCTCAACCACCTCCCTGGGCAACCTGCTCCAGTGTCTGCCCAGTCTCCCTGTGCACAACTTCCTCCTGAGCTCCAACCTAACTCTGCCCTGCTCCACTTCCAAACCATTGCCCCTGGGCCTCTCCCCACAGCCCCTTCTCAACAGTCCCTCCCCAGCCTGCCTGCAGCTCCCCTGCAGATATTGAACTGCAGCTCTAAGGTCTCCCTGGAGCCTTGTCTTCTCCAGGCTCAACAGAATCGCAGAATTTCAGGGGCTGGAAGGGACCTTGAAAGATCATCTAGTCCAACCCCCCTGCCAGAGGAGCTCCAGCACAGCTCCAACTCTCTCAGCCTGTCCCCATAGCAGAGGTTCTCCAACCCTCTGATCATCTTGGTGGCCTCATCTGGCCCTGTTCCAACAAGTTGCTGTCTGTGCTGAGGACTCCAGAGCTGCCCCAGCACTGCAGGGGAGGTCTCAGCAGGACAGAGCAGAGGGGCAGGATCCCCTCCCTGCCCTTGCTGCCCACACTGTTGGGGATCAGCCCAGGGCACTGTTGGGGATCAGCCCAGGGCACTGTTGGGGATCAGCCCAGGGCACTGTTGGGGATCAGCCCAGGGCACTGCTGGGGATCAGCCCAGGGCATGTCTGGGGCTGTGCTGGCAGCACTGGGTGCCAGCTCATGTCCAGCTTCTCACCCACCAGCACCAAGTTCTCCTGAGGGCTGCTCTCCAGCCCTTCAGCCTCAGCCTGGATTGACCCAAAGTGAAGTGGGAAAGCAGGCTGCAGGTGTGTGCATGGAGGGAGAGCTGCAGGAGCCATGAACACATTGAGCTGAGGCAGAGTGTGTGGGAGGAAGCAGAGCAAAGGCTCCCAAGGATACAGGCAGCAGCAGGAGGAATTGGAAGCATGATCACTATTTTGTAAGGAGGTGGAAACTTCACAATGTGTGTGGGGGTTAAAGACCTGCACCTGAGTTCCTGGTGTCTGGGCTGCCTTCCATGTACCTGCAGGAGCTCTCCTCTCTTGTCTCTGGCAGAAGGCAAATTCTGGGTCAAGATCCAGGAAGCCCTTAGAGCAAATGGCTGCTGTGAGAGTGGGGAGCTGAGGGTGCGGTCAGGGCCTCCTCTCTTAGGCTGTTTTTCCAGGAAGTGAGGTGGGGAAGCTGGGGCTGGATTTAACCTCTTGGACCCACCAAACAACTGCAAATTGCAGCACGACCTGGGAAAGGGTGAGGGAGTTGCTCTGCTGAAGCTGGAGGTGCTGGCTCTGGACAAGGCTGCCTGCTGCCAGACTTCCACCCCAGCTGTTCTGCTCACTGAAGCAGCATGTTGGGGCCTGCAACCCCACAGGCTCTGCCTGCTAAGCTGCACAGCAAGCTGCTCTGGGATGGGGTTGTGGAGTTTTGTCTCCTTCAGAGTGTAGAGACAGTGCAGATCCACACTGTGTGCATCACTTCTGTGCCACAGAGATCACAGGGCTGCAGAACCTCCCCTATGGGGACAGGCTGGGAGAATTGGGGCTGTGCAGCCTGGGGAGGAGAAGGCTCCAGAGAGGCCTTAGAGCAGCCTTCCAGGACCTGAAGGGGCTCCAGGAGAGCTGGGGAGGGACTTTGGACAAGGGCTGGGAATGTCAGGATGAGGGACAATGGCTTTGAGCTGGGAGATGAGGCTAGAGATGAGGAAGAAATTCTTGGTAGGGAGGGTGAAGAGAGGTGTTCCAGGCCAGGCTGGATGAGGCCTTGAGCAAACTGGGCTGGTGGGAGGTGTCCCTGCCCATGGCAGGGAGGTTGGAACTGGATGAGCTTTCAGGTCCCTTCCAAACCAAACCATTCCGTGGATCTTTGAACCCAGCCCAACCCTCCTGCTCAAGCCGGGCACCCACAGCAGCTTGCCCAGGATCACAGTGGCCAAGAGGGGGTTGGGAATCTCTCCAGAGAAGGAGACTCCACAGCCTCTCTGGGCAGCCTGCTCCAGGCCTCCAGCACCCTCACACCAAACAAGTTTCTCCTCACCTTCAGATGGAACCTTTCTATGAAGCTATGAATTGAAGGATGCTGCTGTCATTAACCTCCCTTCTTTCTCCAGGGCTCACACCCTCACACCAGTGTGCTTTTATTTCTTCTGTTCCTCTGCAGTTTGAAGTCCTCACCTCCATGAAGTCCCTCCACAAGCACATAGACAGCTCCCAGCTGCCTCTGGAGCTGGATGGGACCTTCCCTTACTGCCACCGGGACTGGTTAAGCTTCCGCATGGTGAGTAGGATGCCAGCTATCCTCTGGGGTCTGAGAGAGGTGGCATGGGGGCAGAGGAGAAGCAAGAGGAGCCTGTCCATAGCTGAACCTAGGAGTGCTAAAGGTTCCTGTAAGAGCTGGCTAGGCAAATCTTTGGTATCAAAACAACCTCCCCTGGAGCAGGGCAACAGGAGGCCACCAAGATGATCAGAGGGCTGCAGAAGCTCTGCTGTGGGGACAGGCTGGGAGAGTTGGGGCTGTTGAACCTGGAGATGAGAAGGCTGCAGGGAGAGCTCAGAGCTGCAGTTGAAGATCTGCAGGGGAGCTGCAGGCAGGCTGGGGAGGGACTGTTGAGAAGGGGCTGTGGGGAGAGGCCCAGGGGCAATGGTTTGGAAGTGGAGCAGGGCAGAGTTAGGTTGGAGCTCAGGAGGAAGTTGTACAGAGGGAGTCTGAGGAGACACTGGCACAGGTTGCCCAGGGAGGTGGTGGAGGCTCCATCCCTGGAGACATTGAGGACCAGCCTTGCTGTGTCCCTGGGCAGCCTGCTCCAGCTGGAGGTGTCCCTTCAAGGGTTCTTTCCAGCCTGATGCCTTCTGTGAATCTGTGATCCTTAACCCCAACCTCTGCTGGAGCCATAGACTTCTGTGACTCCATGAATACTGAGACTGTATTCATCAAATGGATGTACACCACTGGCAGGACTGCAGGAGCTCCAGTGTGAACTGCTTGAGCTGCATCAATTCTTCCTTTCCTTCTCAGGTCAAACCTGAGACACATTCCTGCCTCACTGGGCAGAGCACAGGGGCACTGCTCTTCAGTTAGAGGTTCACAGATTGGGGGTGGAAAGGACCCTCAAAGGTCATCCTGTCCCCAGTTCAAGAGAGACAGGGAAGTACTGGAGAGAGTCCAGCAGAAGCTCCAAAGCTGCTGAGGGGCCTGGAGCAGCTCTGTNAGCTGAGGTACTGGGATTCTGTGATCAAGAGATCACAGGGAACCATAGCCAGGTGCAGACTGGAGCCAGCCCGTGGTGGGGGAAGCTTAGGGCTCTGTCAACATGTTTGAGCTGCCCCATGTTGAGTTTCAGAGCTAGAAGGGCTCAGGCTGCAGCACCCTGAGACAGTTTAGGAAGCAGGTAGCCCTGCAAAGGGTGCTGCAGGCACCAGTGCAGCACTGGTGGGCTGTGGCCTGCCAGAAGTCTGCCCCTGTAGCATTTGTAGCCACAATGCCAATCTTTGTGCATCCATGTTCATGGACTCACAGAAAGGGTTGGGTTGGAAGGGACCTCAAAGATCATCCAGTTCCAACCCCCTGCCATGGGCAGGGACACCTCCCATCAGCACAGCTTGCTCAAGGCCTCATCCAGCCTGGCCTGGAACACCTCCAGGGAGGGGACATCCACAACCTCCCTGGGCAACCTGTGCCAGTGTTTCCCCACCCTCACTGGCACTGACATCAGCCCTGTGGCTCCTGGGTTTGGTCAGTGTGTAGGAGCTGTGCTGAAAGATATTTGGCACACTTTGACTGGGCAGGGGCAAACCTCTCTCCATCTGCACTCACAGTGGCTGCCTGCACATTGAGTTTGCCTTGCTCTCCCCAATGGATGCCATCTCCTCTTCAGTGTCCTCTTGGCTCTGCCCTGCTTGCCCAGAGTGCTGTGTGGCTCCCTGCTCTCTGGCAGGTTCAGATGCCATTGATCACTGAATCCTAGAATGGCTCAGGTTGGAAGGGACCTTGGAGATCATTGACTCCAACCTCCCCACCATGGGCAGGGACACCTCACAACCAGGTTGCTCAAAGGCCTCATCCAACCTGGCCTTGAACACCTCCAGGGAGGGGACATCCACAACCTCCCTGGGCAACCTGTGCCAGTGTCTGCCCTCCCTCATGACTTCATTGGTGCCACCACTGCCTTGCTGGGGGCAAGCTGCAGCAGTTAAGCTCTGTGGGTGCCCAACACCAACTTGACCTTTTCCAACTTCTTTTAGAAGCCATTTGTTAAAGTCAAATCCAACAGTGCAAGTGTGAACCAGTGCTGATGCAGCAAAGGTACAGAAACCATCTTCAGGGGAGACCTTCTCACTCTCTACATCTCCTGGAAGAGCTGGAGCCACCTGGGGCTTGGTCTCTTCTCCCAAGGAACAAGTGACAGGATGAGAGGAGATGGCCTCAAGTTGCACCAGGGGGAGGTTTGGGTTGGGTATTAGAGCAAAGTTCTTCACTGCAAGGGTTCTCAGATGTTGGAAGACACTGCCCAGGGAGGTGCTGCCCATCCCTGGAGGTGTTTCAAAGCCATGGGGATGTGCTGAGGACCATGGTTTAGAAGCAGACTTGGTAGAGAGTGGTTGGACCAAAACCATTCTGTGGTTCTGTCTCAGTGCCTGGGATTGAATCTGAGGTCTGAAGCTGGATGAGAGTAGGGTTAGACTGGATCTTAGGAAGAAGTTCTTCAGTAGGAGGGTGGTGAGACTCTGGAACAGGTTGCCCTTGGAGGTTGTGGGCACCCTGGAGGTGTTCAAGGCCAGGCTGGACAGAACCTTGAGCAACCAAGTCTAGTTGAGAACTGTCCCTGCCTGTGACAGGGGGGTTGGAGCAGATGATCTCTGAGGTCCCCTTCTATGATTCCATGGCTGGGCAGTGAGGAAGCAGAGAAGTGTTGCCAGAGGCTCTGGATTGGTTTTCTGGGCAGAGCTGAGGAGAGCTGAGGTGCTCTGTGCAGAGGAGTGGCTGTGGAAGGAAGGAGCCTGATGGCAGAGCAGCTCTGTCTGTCCTTGCATGGAAAATGCTGCTGAGGGGAGTCAGGCTGGGAGTAGCTCTGGGTGGGAGTAGCTCTGGGTGGGAGTAGCTCTGGGTGGGAGTAGCTCTGGGTGGGAGTAGCTCTGGGTGGGAGTAGCTCTGGGTGGGAGTAGCTCTGGGTGGGAGTAGCTCTGGGTGGGCTGTGCTGGTCACCCTGCAGCTCTGCAGCTGTGTGGCAACAGCTTTGATTTCCCATCCCAGTGACCTCACCTGCATCCTGCCTGCCCCTGTGTGTCACCCCTGGAGCTGTTCCAGCAGGGAGCTGGGTCCAGTAAAGATTCCAGCAGCTGCTCTTTTGGTTTGTTTTCAGGGTGGTTGGCTTGGAACAGAGGCTTCCTACCTTCTCTGGCTTCAGTGGCTAGGAGGTGGCATCTGACAGTGGTTAAGTTTGATATCTCTGACCTCCTGCTGACCAATCAGCAACCCCTGGGAAAGGTTTGGGGGGTGGGTTGTGGCTGGTCCAAGAGAGGAGGGATTGCAGGCTGGTCAGTAGTTGGAGGTGCTTCATTGTTGAAGCTTTCCAGCATCCTCATCTCTGATTTGCCCTGCTTTTAGTGTCATGGAATCATCAGGAATGGAGAAGACTTCCAAGATCAAGTCCAAGTCTTAACCCAGCACTGCCAGGGCACCACCAAACCCATGGCCCTCAGTACCATATCTCCATGGCTTTCAAGCCCCTCCAGGCATGGGGACTCCACCACTGTCCTGGGCAGCCTTGACAACCCTTTTTGGGAAGAAATTCTTCTTCATGTCCAACCTGAACCTCCCCTGGCAGAAACGAAAGCCATTTCCTATTGCTTACTCCTTGGGAGCAGAGACCAATCCCACCTGGCTCCAGCCTCCTTTCAGGGAGCTGTAAAGAGCAATGAGGTCTCCCCTCAGATTGCTCTTCTCCAGGCTGAACAACCCCAGTTCCTTCTCCAGACCCTTCCCCAGCTTTGTTGTCCTTCTCTGGACCTGCTCCAGCTCCTTAATGTTCTTCTTGGAGTGAGGAGCCCAAAAGTGAACCCAGGATTTGAGGTGTGGCTCCCCAGGGCCCATTCCAGGGGCACAATCCCTGCCCTGTTCCTGCTGCCTACACCATTGCTGCTCCAGGCCAGGCTGCTGGTGCCCTTCTTGCCCACTTGGGCACCCCCTGGGCTCATCTTCAGCTGCTGCCAACCAGCACCCCCAGGTTTTTCTCTGCTGGGCACTTTCCAACCACTCTGCCCCAAGCCTGGGGCATTCCTGGGGTTGCTGTGACCCAAGAGCAGGAGCCAGCACTTGGCCTTGCTGACCATGGAAGAATATCTGAACACATGAAGAGAAATGATTTGCAGCAGAGAATTTTCAAGGACTTGTTCTATGTTTTGGTTTTTTTTCCCTCCCAAATCCAAGCAGAGTGCTAGACCTTAGTGGGGAGTTACAGAAGGTGCCAGTGGTGGAAGATCCTGGGACTGAAGGGGACTCATTCTGTTTTCTGTAGAGCAGGCCCCAAAGCAGCCATCAGCATGCAAGTTTCCAAGGCCTTCCTGGGGGCCTTGGTCCAGCATCTGAAGCCTCTGGTGGGCTGGAGGCTGCTCCAGCCTCACCAGCTGCTGTCACTGAACTGTTGGGTTCAGGTGTTTGATCCTCCCTTGGCTTCTGTGCTTGCAGTGTTCTTGCAAGCTGCAAAGACACTGTTCCTGTCAGCTTCAGGCAGTCAGCTCTGCCTTGGTGTTTTCTTCTTGCAGAAGCTGGAACATTTGCTGCAAGGGTGCCAAGGTGCTTGTGCCTTCCTCCAGGGAGCCATTCAGAAGGTGGAGACTGGAAATTTACCAGCCAGAGCTGAGGTAAGAGTGCCACAGAAACACAGACCTGGTTTGGGTGGGAGGGGACCTTGAAAGCTCAGCCAGTACAACCCCCTGCACTCAGCAGGGACATCTGCAGCTAGAGCAGGTCCTTCAGGGCCACAACCAACCTCACCTGCAATGGTTTCAGCCATGGGGCAGCTCCCACCTCTCTGGGCAACCTGGGCCAGGCTCTCCCCACCCTCAGTGTCAAACATTTCTCCCTTCTCTCCACTCTCCATCTCCCTCTTTCACTTCAAACCATCACCCCTTGGCCTGGCACAACAGGCCCTGCTCCAGAGTCTGTCCCCAGCTTTCTTAGAGGCCCTTTGAGGACTGAAAGCCTACCAGAAGGTCTCCTTGGAGCCTTCTCTTCTCCAAGCTGAACATCCCCAACTTTCTCAGCCTGGCCTAGAAGAAGTCAATCAACTTTGATCAGAGGTGGGCCAGGGACAGAAGAGAGCAGGAGGCTGGGGAGCTGCAGCAGAGCTGTAGCTGTGACTTTGCAAGCTGTGGCAGCAGGGTGTCCTGAGTGCTCCCTGGCACTGCAGGGCTGGCAGCACAGAAGGACCAGTGGGACCTAACTCAAATTAAGCACAAACTGGAAAAATAGGCACAAACTGGAACCCAGGAGGTTCCATCTGGAAATGAGGAGAAAGTTGTTTGGGGTGAGGGTGCTGGAGGCCTGGAGCAGGCTGCCCAGAGAGGTTGTGGAATCTCCTTCTGTGGAGAACTTCCAAACCCCCCCTGGGCATTCTGCTCCTGGGCAAGCTGCTGTGGGTGCCCTGCTGGAGCAGAGGTTTGGGCTGTGGCCTGCCAGAAGTCTGCCCCAGCAGCATTTGTAGCCACAATGCCAATCTCTGTGCAGCCATGTTCATGGAGCCACAGGAGGCTTTGCTGCCCCCAGAACAGAATCACTCAGAACCACAGAGTGTTAGGGGCTGGAAGGGACCCCCAGAGATCATCCAGTCCAAGCCCCCTGCCAGAGCAGGAGCACCTAGGGCAGGGCACACAGGAACAGATCCAGGCAGGTCTTGAACATCTCCAGAGAGGGAGACTCCCCAACCTCCCTGGGCAGCCTGCTCCAGTGTTCTGTCACCCTCACAGGGAAAAATTCTTCCTCCTGTTCCCATGGAACTTCCTCTGCCTCAGCTTCCCCCACTGCCCCTTGTGCTGGCATTGGGCATCACCCAGCAGAGCCTGGCTCCAGCCTCTGGGCACTCCCCCTGCACATCTTTATCACCAGCAATGAGCTCACCCCCAGGCTCCCCAAGCTCCAGAGCCCTCAGCTCCCTCAGGCTCTCCTCCTGAGGAAGATCTTCCACTCTCCTAATCAATTTGTGGCTCTGTGCTGGACTCTTTCAAGCAGCTCCCTGAGGTCCTTCTTGACCTGAGGGGCCCAGACCTGGACACAATATTCCAGATGTGGCCTCAGCAGGGCAGAGCAGAGAGGGAGAGGAGAACCTCTGTCAACCTACTGCCCACAGCCCTTCTAATCACCCCGGCTGCCCTTGGCCTCCTTGGCCACCAGAGCACATAGAAGGTTTGGAGGTGGGCAAGGAGGGTCCAAACCCCCTCTTGCTGTGTGGTGGCAAGTGGCATCCCCCCCATCCTGAGAAGCTGCTGTGCCCCTTCCAGGGGAAGGCTCTGCACTGAGGCTCCCAAGAGTGAAAGATCTCAGAGTGGCCTCCCTGGGCCTTTCCTCTGTACCTGTGCCCTATTCCTGGGCACTTTGTCCCACAGCTTGGAGCTGTGCAGGTTTCAGGCTCTAAGAGCAGGAGAGGAGCCAGCTGGGAGTGGAAAACAAGGCTGGAGAAGTTCATTCTGTGTCCTGCAAAGGGAATGTGGAGAGTGATAAGAACTGGGCTTTGACTGTAGCTTGGTGGGGAGCATATCAAGAGCATCAGGAGCTGTTTATCACTGTGGGCTTGGCAGGCTTGAGAAAAGCAGCTGTGGGAACCATCCTCCCCCTCTCCTAGGGTGGGCCAAGGTGAGATGTGGTTTGTGTGTCTGTGTGTGTGGAGGGGTTTGTGCTGGGTGCTGGTTTTTTCCCTTGCTCTCCCTCCTTTGCCTGTGGGTTGCAGTAACCTCTCCCCCTGCTGCTGTGCTCCCTGCAGGAGGCAGCTGTGCTGCTGAGGAGCTACAGGCAGCTGATGAAGAACGTTCTGGAGGACTCGAGGCTGGTGAGGCTGCAGCTGGAAGGGGGAGCACTCCTGGCCAGGCTGAGGAAGGAGGAGTCTTGTGTCACCCTCACCCAGGACTACAGGTGAGCCCCAAGAATGGGAGAACAGGAGCAAAAAAAACAAAGCAGCACTGGAAGGGTCTCTGTGAGGTCACAGAGTCACAATGCCAGGTTGGAAAGGGACCCCAAGGACCCTCTGGGCCAAGCTTTCTAGGTGATGGTGGAGTTGTAATGAGCTGGCCCAGCAGCCTGGCAAGCTGGGGCTGAGAAGTGCCCAGTGGAGGGCACTCCACTGCTTCCCCTGGGAGATGATTCCAGTGTCTGGCTGTGCTCAGGGGGAAACATTTCCTTCTGGAGCCCAATGGGAATCTCCCCAGCAGGAACTTGTCCCCAGCACCCCTTGAATCCTCCATGTGGGACAGGCCAGAGAGCAGCTTCCTGTAGTGAGGAGTTGTGTTGGAAACATCAAAGATGAAAAGAAGGATGAGTTTTGATCCTTACTGCTGCTTCCTCAGCCCAAAAAACTTGTCTGGCTGGATTCACTCAGCTGCTGAAAATTCCTTCTGGCAGCCAGATCAGCCCTGTGCAGGAGATGTGTGCTGGCTCTTTCCTGTGCTGGCTCTTTTGTGCCCCTCTGCCACACAAGCTCTGTGGTGATGTGGGGGTGTGATGAGTGCTGGGTTCAGGGCATTATCCCTGGGCATTCCTTAACACAAAGGGGATTTCCAGGGATCTTCTCAGTGAGGAATGCTGCCTGGCTGGAGTGAGCCACAGAGCTCCTCTCCCCTTGGTACAGTTTGCACAAAGCAAGCCTGGCAGAGCTGGCACAGGCAGTGGGGCCCACGAGAGGGCAGCTGTTGGCAGTGCCCAGGGCATTGCACAACTCCTCTTTGGCTCTGCTGAAGCCACCTGAAGCCTCTCAGCCCAGGAAGGCCTCTGTGCTGTGCAAGCATCCAGGCAGAGGACAGCTCTGGCACCCAGCAGCTTTCAGCCCCAACAAGAGAGGAGCACTGGGGGGTGGGTGCAGGTGAGGATGTGGTGGGTGGCAGGGAGTGGGGCAATGGCTCCACAAAGCTCAGCCTTGCCCTGCTGGAGCTTCCTGCTGCTGTTGCAAGCTGGGAGGGTTGTGGGGACAGGCTGGGAGAGTTGGGGCTGTGCAGCCTGGAGAAGAGAAGGCTCCAGGGAGACCTCAGAGCAGCCTTCCAGGACCTGAAGGGGCTCTAAGAGAGCTGGGGAGGGACCTTAGCCAAGGGCTGGGAGTGACAGGACAAGGGACAATGGGTTTGAGCTGGCAGAGGGGAGACTGAGAATGAAGAGGAGGAAGAAATTATTGGCAGTGAGAATGGAGAGATACTGCACAGTGAGGAGACACTGAACAGGTTGCCCAGGGAGGCTGTGGCTGCCCCCTGCCTGGAGGTGTTTCAGGCCAGGCTGGATGAGGCCCTGAGCAGCCTGGGCTGGTGGGAGGTGTCCCTGCCCATGGCAGAAGGTTGGCACTGGCTGAGCCTTCAGGTCCCTTCCAACCCAACCCATTCCATGAATCTCAGGTGGTGATGGACCAAGCAGCTTGGGTGCTGTGCTCTGTGCAACCTGGCACCAAACAAACTCTAATCTCTTCCCCAGGCTCCATCTGAGAAGAATTTGTGCTTGCAAGCTGTGAATAAGCAGCTTATAAATAGATGGAGGAGTGAATTCTTGGTCTGTCTGCAGCAGGCTCTGCACTTGGAGGATGGAGTGGCTGGAGCCCAGAGCTGCCTTTGTCTGCTGCCTATTTTTAGTGTGGCTTTGGGGATCTGGTTGGAAGCCCTGGGTGGGGACCTGAGCTGAGCAGAGGCAAGAGGCAGTGCAGGGCAGACTTCCTGAGTCACAGCTGCCCACAGAGGTTGTGGAGTCTCCTTCTCTGGAGGCTTTCCAAACCCATCTGGATGTGTTCCACTGTGACCTGCCCTAGGTGATCCTTCTCTGGCAGGGAGGTTGGGCTGGATGATCTCCAGAGGTCCCTTCCCCTACCATTCTGTGTTTCTCAGAGGCATTTCAGGAGCTGATCCTCCTCAGTTCCCTTTCTGCAGCTTCCTGACATCCCTCCTGCTGTCTGTTATCTCTTCAGGTTCTTGGCCATGAAGATGGTCAGAGGGTTGGAGCATCTCTGCTCCTGGGGGGCATTAAGAATTAGTGTGGCCAGCAGGTCAAAGGAGGTTCTCCTGTCCCTCTCCTCTGCACTAATGAGGCCACAGCTGGAGGCCTGGGTCCAGTTCTGGGCTCCCCAGTTCAAGAGGGTCAGGGAAGTGCTGGAGAGAGTCCAGGGGAGGCTGCAAAGCTGCTGAGAGGCCTGGAGCAGCTCTGTGAGGAGCAAAGGCTGAGAGCCCTGGGGCTGAGAGCCTGGAGAAGAGCAGCCCCAGAGGGGANCAAAATGAGGCTATCTCCTGGAAGTAGGTTTGTGCTTTAACTGACAGTGGGTATGGATCTGAGCTGAGCATCTTGAAACCTTGCTGATCCCAAGTCCAGGAGCTCAGCTGCTGGACTAGCAGAGTCAGCCTAAGCAACAAGAAGAACCTCAACCAGGTCAGCAGGGGTAGGATGAGGTTTGGAGGTAGGAGCTCCAAAAGCAAGCCCACAGCTTGATGCTTGGTGTGCTCCCAGTGGTGTTTCCACAGCCTAGCTCTGAGTGCCCTGCAGGCTCAGCTTTCCCCAAAAGCAGGACTGCTTCTCACTTGGGGATGGCTTTAGAATGTTTGGTTTCCAGTCAGGTTTGTGGGATTTAAAATCAGCCAGAGACTGAACACAAGCTGGATGCAGGCCAGGCTGGGGAGAGGATCATGGCCCTGCATTGGGCACTGGAGAAGGGTTCAGTTTTGGGCTCTTCACTCCAAGAAGGACACTGAGGAGCTGGAGCAGGTCCAGAGAAGGGCAACAAAGCTGGGGAAGAGTCTGGAGAAGAGGGCTGGGGAGGAGCAGCTGAGGGAGCTGAAGGTGTTTAGTGTGGTGGAGACTGGGAAGAGACTTTCTGGCTCTCTACATCTCCCTGAAAGGAGGCTGCAGTGAGGTGGGGTTGGGCTCTTCTCCTTACTGTCAGGTGACAGGATGAGAGCTGCAGAAGGGCAGGTTTAGGTTGGACATTGGAAGAAACTTCTTCACTGGAAGGATTCTCAAACCCTGCAACAGGCTGCCCAGGGAGGTGCTTGGCTCCCCACCCCTGGAGGTGTTTCAGAGCTGCAGGGATGTGGTGTTGAGGGCATGGTTTAGCAGCAGCCTTGGCAGAGTTGGAGAGGGGTAGGCTTTGATGATCCTAAAAGGCTTTTCCAGCCAAAACAACTCTCTGATTCCATGATTCCTTTTGCAAGCCTGCTCTGGCCAGTTCTTTCCTAAACCCAGTCAGGTATTTTGCTTTGAAAACTGAGGAGCAGCTCTCTGAGCCCAGCTTTGGGACTTCAGGGAAGGCTTCAGACAGGAGTGGTTTTCCTAAAGGCTAGCTTTAAAATTTCCCTGCCCTTACACAAGAGCTTGGCCCTGCTCCAGCAAACTGGAATCTTTTCCATGGAAAGGATGAAAACAGAACCTGACACCAAGCTGCTCCTTTCTGCTGTGAATTACAGCAGCTCTGCTCTGTGGCTAAAGCACTGGGGATGATCTGACCATGGAAGAATGCAGTGAAAGGCTCTTAATGACCACACTGCCATGTGCAGGGGAGCTGTGAGCAGCCAAACACAGCTCAGCTTGGCTGGAACTTTCCACCCACTTCAAACAGTTCCTCCTTGGAGCAGCACAGAGCTCTCTTCAATCATCCTTAAAGGTGCTTAACAGCCAGCTGCTTCCCATTGTGTGCCAGGGTGGAAGTCACTCCTGCTACCACCTTTTCAAGGCTTGGTTTGTTTACTCCAAGCTGTCTTGAAGGGCAGGGTCAAGAGTCAGTGCTGGGCAGGCCACCAGGTTCATAGAATAGTTTGGGGTTGGAAGGGACCTTCAAGATAATCAAGTTCCA
>VXBD01006614.1:116545-135706 GCA_013399975.1 Indicator maculatus
TCTCCCAGCTCAAAGCCATTGTCCCTCATCCTGACATTCCCAGCCCTTGTCCCAAGTCCCTCCCCAGCTCCCCTAGAACCCCTGCAGGTAGTGGGAGGCTGCTCTGAGGTTTCCCTGGAGCCTTCTCTTCTCCAGGCTCAACAGGTCCTGGCAGGTCCCTTCCAACCCAAGCCATTCCATGACTCTGTGCTCACCTGATTCCTGGCAACCAAAACTGCTCAGACTGAGTCCTGTTTCCTGCAGTGGATTTGGCCTCTGTGGTGAGCAGAACCCACTCTGTGCTTGGTCAGCCAACACAAGAGCTGGAACTCTTCCTTCCAGTGGCTACACCATGAAGTTAGCACCTCATGGTACCTTGCTGAGCACTGAAACCATGCAGGCCTGCTTTGCCATGGGCTTGGGTGGCCAGAAGGATGCCCATTAGGGAAAGGTCTAGCAGGTCAGTCGAGTTGGGTGATGAGATCCATCAAAGAGCAGCATCAACACCCAAGGGCTGTCCCATGGAAGCTCAGAGAAGGGCTGGGGTCATGGGTTGTGTCATGAGAAGATCCATGCAAATGTGTCCAGCTAACAGCCTGGAATGGCTGGGTCCAGAGGAGGGCCAGGAGAATGATCAGGGGCTTGGAGCTCCTCTGCTAGGAGGACAGGCTGAGGAGCTGGGGGTGTTCAGCCTGGAGAAGAGGAGGCTCTGGAGAGACCTAATAGCAACCTTCCAGTACCTGAAGGTGGCTACAAGAAGGATGGGGAGAGAGAGGCCTGCAGTGAGAGGACCAGGGGCAATGGCTTCAAATTAGAGCAGAGCATATTTAGGTTGGATGTAAGGAACAAGTTCTGCACCAGGAGGGTGGTGGAACACTGGAACAGGTTGCCCAGGGAGGTGGTTGAGGCTCCATCCCTGGAGATATTTAAGGTGAGGCTGGACAGGGCTCTGGGCAGCCTGATTCAGTTGGGGATGTCCCTGCTGACTGCAGAGGGGTTGGACTGGATGAGTTTTGGAGGTCCCTTCCAACCCAGACCATTCTGTGATTCTAAGTTAGAAGTGGGAGGAAGAGCTGGGGTGCAGCAAGGTGTTCTTCTGGAGGGGTGAGAGCACCCAGGCCAGCAGGGACTTCAGGCCTCCAGGAGGAAGGCCAAAGGGTGTCCTCCTCTCTGGCCATCACGGTTTTGGTAGAGCCTTAGGCAGAAACTGGGCTGTGAAATATAGCTGCTGCACAGGCCCCAGCAACCTGCAGCTTAGAGATTCACAGAATGGGTTGGGTTGGAAGGGACCTCAAAGCTCAGCCAGTGCCAACCCCCTGCCATGGGCAGGGGCACCACCACCAGCACAGCTTGCTCAAGGCCTCATCCAGCCTGGCCTGGAACACCTCCAGGGAGGGGACAGGCACAGCCTCCCTGGACAACCTGTTCCACTGTCTTCCCACCAACAATTCCTTCCTCATCTCCACTCTCACTCTCCCCTCTCCCAGCTCCAAGCCATTGTCCCTCATCCTGTCATTCCCAGCCCTTATCCAAAGTCCCTCCCCAGCTCTCCTGGAGCCCCTTCAGGTCCTGCAAGGCTGCTCTGAGGTCTCCCTGGAGCCTTCTCTTCTCCAGGCTGCACAGCCCCAACTCTCCCAGCCTGTCCCCATAGCAGAGGTGCTCCAGCCCTTTGATCATCTTTGTGGCTCTCCTCTGGGTGCTCTCCAGCAGCTCCATGTCCCTTTTATGCTAATCTTGTTGCCAAGCAGAGCTTGCAGCCATCTCCTGAGCTGTCCTAGCTGCTCCTGACAGGAACAGGCCTTCATCACCTGCTCTCTGAACACAGAGCTCAGCTTGGACTGCAGGTCTGGCTCAGCTGCTGTGAGGCTCCCAGGCTGGATCTGAGGCCATCTCTAGGATGGGATTCCAAAAGCAGAAGGCTCCAATCATCACTGCTTGTTTATGGTGGCTTGGGAAGTGGGGGAGCAGCCCTGCAGCTTGACCCTTTCCATGGAGAACCTGTCTGCTGCTCACTGCAGGAGCACAGAGCTGGGGCCAGAAACAATCCAGGGGAGTTTTGGCTGCACTTTGGAGGAATTCATTCAGGCTGATGGCATTTGGGAGAGGAAAAAACAAACATGTGGAAGATCCTGAGGTTTGAGAAGCTGCCTGCTGTAGGCTGAGTGGAATTCCTAATGGAAAAACCTTGTGGATTTCTGCTCTGTACAGCTGGTTGTCCAGACCTGCTGTGCTACCTCATGGCACTTCAGTACCATCTGGGTGGGCTTGGTCTCTTCTCCCTAGTGACAAGTGGGAGGGCAAGAGGAAACAGGCTCAGCTTGTACCAGGGGAGGTTTAGGTTGGACATTAGAAGAAAATCCTTCACTGTAAGGCTTCTCAGCCACTGGAAGAGGCTCCCCAAGGAGGTGGTTGAATCCCCATCCCTGGAGGTGTTTGGAAGAGGTAGAGATGTGGTGCTGTGTTGTACCTAGCTCAGGGCAAGCCTGGATATCAATCCAGTCTGGGGGGAAAGAGATTGAGAGCAGCCCTGCAGAGAAGGACCTGGGGGTGCTGGTGGGGGAGGAGCTGGGCAGGAGCCAGCAATGGGCACTGGCAGCACAGAAGGCCAAGGGCAGCCTGGGCTGCATCCAAAGCAGTGTGGGCAGAGCTCTGGGGAGACCTCACCTTCAGGGCTGGGGCCAGCTCTGGGACCTCAGCACAAGAGAGACCTGGAGCTGCTGGAGAAGGTCCAGAGGAGGTCACAGAGATGGTCAGAGGGCTGCAGAACCTCTGCTGTGGGGCCAGGCTGGGAGAGTTGGAGCTGTTGAGCCTGGAGAAGAGAAGGCTGCAGGGAGAGCTGAGAGCTGCAGCTGAAGCTCTGCAGGGGAGCTGCAGGCAGGCTGGGGAGGGACTGTTCAGAAGGGGCTGTGGGGATAGGCCCAGGGGCAATGGTTTGGAAGTGGAGCAGGGCAGAGTTAGGTTGGAGCTCAGGAGGAAGTTGTGCCCAGGGAGGCTGGGCAGACACTGGCAAACGATGCCCAGGGAAGTGGTTGAGGATCCATTTCTGGAGCCATCCAAGCTCAGCCTGGCTGTGTCCCTGGGCAGCCTGCTCCAGCTGGAGCTGGCCCTGCTGCCTGCAAGGCACAGGATGCCCTTGGAGGGTCCCTTCCAACCCAATGCAATCTGTGAAGCTGTGAGGGCCATGCTTTACCCCCAGCCTTGGTAGAGCTGGAGAATGGTTGGACTGGAGGAACTTAAAGGTCTTTTCCAAATGAAACCCTTCTATGAAATGTTCCTCTCCAGCTGCACTTCAGGGGTTCAAGGTCACCTGTAACCCAAGACAGGGCTGACCACGTGTGCTGAGTGGCTTGGTGTGAATGTCCATTAGCAGGGCTTTCAGTTTTATTAGCTGCCTCTTTCCCAACTGCTTGGGATTCTTTTAATGCTATGATTAGAAGCCAGAAGGTTGTAAATCAGTTGCAAAATGAGGTCTGGTTTGGGCTGAGCACAGGACATGCTCAGGAAGCTGAAGGTGCAGCTGTGGAGCACAGCTGGAGGAGGCTGGGGGTCTTCTGTGGTGAGTATCTGTTGGGTCTGTGCTTGTAAAAGGAAGAACACATCTGGGGGACTGGGCCCAGGCTCTGGGCTCCCCAGTTCAGGTGGGACAGGGGATTGTTGGAGAGGGTCCAGCAGAGGCTCCAATGCTGCTGAGGGGCCTGGAGCAGCTCTGTGAGGAGTCTTCTGCTGTCTGTTATCTCTGGCCATGAAGATGGTCAGAGGGTTGGAGCATCTCTGCTTCTGAGGGCATTAAGAATTAGTGTGGCCAGCAGGTCAAAGGAGGTTCTCCTGTCCCTCTCCTCTGCACTAATGAGGCCACAGCTGGAGGCCTGGGTCCAGTTCTGGGCTCCCCAGTTCAAGAGGGACAGAGAACTGCTGCAGAGAGTCCTGGGGAGGCTCTAAAGCTGCTGAGAGGCCTGGAGCAGCTCTGTGAGGAGCAAAGGCTGAGAGCCCTGGGGCTGAGAGCCTGCAGAAGAGCAGCCCCAGAGGGGAGCTGAGCAATGCTCAGCAAGAGCTAAAGGAGCTGTGGGGGGCAAGAGGCTGGGGCCAGGCTCTGCTCAGTGGTGCCCAGGGACAGTGGGCACAGACTGGCACCCAGAAGGCTTCACCTGAAGTTAAGGAGAAAGTTGTTTGGTGTGAGGGTGCTGGAGGCCTGGAGCAGGCTGCCCAGAGAGGTTGTGGAGTGTCCTTGTGTGGAGAGCTTCCAACCCCCCCTGGCATTGGTGCTGCTGGGCAAGCTGCTGTGGGTGTCCTGCTGGAGCAGGGGGTTGGACTGGGTGAGCTCCAGAGGTTTCTTCCCATCTCCACCATGCTGGGGTTCTGGGATGGATGCTGAGAGAGTACAAAATGAGGCTATCTCCTGGAAGTAGGTTTGTGCTTTAACTGACAGTGGGTATGGATCTGAGCTGAGCATCTTGAAACCTTGCTGATCCCAAGTCCAGGAGCTCAGCTGCTGGACTAGCAGAGTCAGCCTAAGCAACAAGAAGAACCTCAACCAGGTCAGCAGGGGTAGGATGAGGTTTGGAGGTAGGAGCTCCAAAAGCAAGCCCACAGCTTGATGCTTGGTGTGCTCCCAGTGGTGTTTCCACAGCCTAGCTCTGAGTGCCCTGCAGGCTCAGCTTTCCCCAGAAGCAGGGAAGACTGGGTGAGCTGCAGAGGTTTCACCACGCTGGGGTTCTGGCACTGTGTGTCCATGAGGTGGTGGTGGTGGTGGTGGTGTGACCTGCTGCCAAGGCCCTGAGCCAGCCCTGTGCCCCTGCAGGGACTCGCTGGACGCCGCTGCCCTGCTGTACGAGGGGGTGGACGAGGGCGTGCACCGCCTCGTCCTGCTCTCCAACAAACGCCTCCAGGAGCTGGAGCTGCTGATGGACTTCCAGAAGGTGGAGGAGTGTCTGAAGGAGGTAAGGGCCAGCTGTCCCTTCCAGCCACTGCCTGCTGCCACCCTCTGACTCTTGCCTCCCACAGCAGCCTCCTGGGTTGCTCTCTCGTGTGAAGGTGCAGGGTGCTGCCTGCAGAGCCTTAAACAAAACCCGACTGAAGCTCCAACAGGAGCCAGCAGTGGGCACTTGCAGCCCAGAGAGCCAACTGTGCATCAGGAGAAGTGAGGCCAGCAGGTCAAGAGAGGTGATTCTCCCCCTCTGCCCTGCTCTGCTGAGACCCCACTTGGAGCTCTGGGTCCAGTTCTGGAGCCTCTGTTCCAGGAAGGATCTGGAAGTGCTGGAAGGTGTCCAGAGAAGGGGCACGAGGAGGAGCAGAGGGCTGGAGCTGCTCTGAGGACAGCCTGAGAGAGTTGGGGTTGTGCAGGCTGGAGAGGAGAAGGCTCCCAGGAGACCTTCTNTCCTGCCTGGAGGTTTTTGCAGCCAGGCTGGAGGTGGCTGTGAGCAACCTGCTGTGGTGTGAGGTGTCCCTGCCCATGGCAGGGGGCTTGGGACTGGCTGAGCCTTGAGCTCCCTTCCAACTCTAACAATTCTGTGATTCTAGTATGAGACACAGTGGCCAGGCATGCTATGAACCAAGCCACTCTTTGGCCTGGTATCTCCTGCTGCTGGATAAAATTCCCCTGGCTGCTCTCTAGGTGTGGATCAAGCCCCATAAAGCCCTCTGATGTTTTTCCATGCTTAGACCACACTGTGGTGGCCCTTTGGTGAAGAGGACACTTGGAAGTGGAGCATCTCCATGTTGCTCAGCAAAAGCATCCTGCCAGCAGGGCTGGTGAGGAGAACTTCATGCTCTGCCTCCAGAAGCAGCAGAGTGATGGCAGCAAGCTGCTGAGGAGTTTGCCTTTCCCCTCTGGCCTGTAGATCCTGCAGGTTTGTCAACATCCTGCTGCTGGCTGAGCTCCACCTCCTCTACCCCATCACTGGGGTGTATCTGTTGTTTGGATTCCTGGTCCCTGCTATCTGATAAGCCCCAAGCTGTCTCCTTCCCCTCTGGGTGCAGCCCTGGGTGTGCTTCTTTCCCCCTGGGTGCAGCCCCAAGCACATCTCCTCCTCCCCTCTGTGTTCAGCCCTGTGTGAAGTCTCCAGACTGGGCCACAGCCCCTTGGCCTTACCCAAGAGCCATTCTCAACCCCACCACTCCCCTGCCCTTGTGTGGAGCTGAGACTTCCCTTCATGTGGTGCTCCTTGAAGCTCTCTACAGCTGTGGGCTAGCTGAGGCAAACAGGAACCTGCTTCCAGAAAGACCTTTGGAACCTGGACAGTGGAGAGAGCTTCAGAAAGTCCTAAGTGCTTGATGGATCCTACAGGATCTGCTCATTCCTTGTAGCATTGCAGATCCCAGATGTGCTGCCTGAGCCTGAGGTCATCCTGGAGCTTTTGGAGTCCCACAGTCTGCTTTGCTGCAAGTCATCAGCCAAGAGAGAGGCTTTGGGGGTCAGTGGCTGTGTGGAGGGTTCTGCACCACCTTAGGAACCTTCACCCTTCAAGCTCAGTAGCAGGGCCAGTTTCAGCACTGCTTTTCCAGGTCTCTGGGAAGGTCTCTTTTCTTCTCCTCTGGGGAAGACTGGATTTGCAAGGGAGGCTGTAGGCTTGCCTGGTTGTTTTGCCAGGCCAAGGTGGATCCAAGAGGTCTAATGACCTCCTCCCATTTGGAGGCAGACACTGGGCCGCCCTGTGCTGTGTGTGCAGGGCATGAAATGTGATGCAAGAACCTAGGGGAGACTCCCTTGAGCACACAGGCATGAAAAGGACACCAGGACAGGCTCTGCCACCTGCCCCTGCTTTCAGCTGGACTTTCTCTGATGGAACTGAGCCAAACTTGGCTGTTGGCAGCTTGCTCTGCTTGCAGGTCACCAGTGCTGTAGTCTGCAGGAGCTCCAGGCAGCAGCAGTGTGTTCCCTCTGCAGGTCACAACTTGAGAACCCACCTCCAGCTTCTCCACTTGCTTTGTTTGTTCCAGTCAAGCCCAGGTGATTCTCCCAGTCAAGCCCAGGTGCTGTTCACAGAATCACAGGATGGCTCAGGTTGGGGTGGACCTCAGAGATCATCCACTCCAACCCCACTGCCAGGGGCAGGGACACCTCTCAACTAGACTTGCTTGTCCAGCCTGGCCTTAAATCCCTCCAGGGAGGAGGCAGCCACAACCTCCCTGGACAGCCTGTGCCAGAGTCTCACCACCCTCCTACTGAAGAACTTCTTCCTCAGCTCCACTCTAACCCTGCTCTCCCTCAGCTTCAAACCATTCCCCCTTGGTCTGTCTCTGGACACCTTCAGAACAGTTCCTCTGCAGCCTTCCTGCAGGATTCCTTCAGGCATTGGAAGGCAGCTCTAAGGTCCCCCTGGAGTCTTCTCCTCTCCAGGCTGAACACCCTCAGCTCCCTCAGCCTGGCCTCTGTAACAGAGGTGCTGCAGCCCTTGGAGCATCCTTGTGGCCTCCTCTGGTCTCCCTCCAACAGCTCCATGTCCTCTCAGTCAAGCCCAGGTGTTTTCCCTCAGCTGTGGGGCTGAGCTGGGCCTGGGCTGCAGGTGACAGAGGAAAGCAGGACACATGGATGTTGGGAAACAGGCAGCTGGTCCCCTCCCCCAGCTGCAGCTGTGCTTGAAGCAGGTGATTTTGCTGGCCTGCTTTGCAAGCCAGGTGGTGGAGGTGCTGCCTTGTCCTGCCTGGCCTGCTCTGTCTGCTCTGCTTTTAGGACACACTGGTGCCCAATTCCCTCCCAGTGTCTGTGGCTAAAGTCATAGCTGCAGCACTGGCTGGGCTCTGCCAGGAACCTGCAGTTGCTCCATGGCTTTGTCATCAGCTGCCTTCAGAAACCCCAGAGGAGCAGAGAAGTGGGTTGGAAGGGACCTCCAAAGGTCATCTAGTCCAACAGCCCTGCAGTGAGCAAGGACACCTCCACTAGATCAGGTTGCTCAGAGCCTGGTTGAGCTTGACCTTGAATGTCTCCAGGCATGGAATCTCAACCACCTCCCTGGGAACTCTGCAGATGGGGAGAATCCCTCAGAGCACTCCCACTGATGGAGCTCTTATCCTGCCAGCCAGGAAAGGGAAGTGGTGTAGGAAATGTGGCAGCAGGGAGATCTTATCCCACTGGAGGGGAACAGTCATGGGAATATCAGGCCAGCTGAGCTCTGCTTAGACTATGGCTCAGCCCAGGCAGAGCCCAAGCAGCTGCTTAGCCCTGTTTATGCCCCAGGCTAGTGAGCAACAGCAGAGGTTTGCAGTGACTCAAGGAGCTGAAGTGGAAAGCCTCCTGGCAGGAGGCTGGGGCACAGCACTGCACACACACATT
The DNA here is from genome assembly GCA_013399975.1 of Indicator maculatus. Lineage (NCBI taxonomy): Eukaryota > Metazoa > Chordata > Aves > Piciformes > Indicatoridae > Indicator > Indicator maculatus. Next base: position 124,794 of record VXBD01006614.1, read on the forward strand.
CTTCCCACTGATGAAGTGACCAACGTCAGGAGAGCACTTCCTTGCCCTTGCCACATGAAGGCCTTACCTTGGTGAGCAGCACAGGGTGACTAATCTTGAAGCTTTCTCCTTTTCTCCTAGGTCAGCAGTTGGATTGAGAATGTTGGCAGAAAAAGGCTGAAGGAAACCATCAACCTGGACGACTCTCTGGAGATGCTGCTCCAAACACAAAAGCAGTTCAGGGAGTTTGATCTTGTTGCCAGTGTAAGTGTTGCCTGGTGGGGAAAAATGTGTCCTCCAGAGGCTGTGTGCCTGAGATGTGCTCAGCCAAACCTGTGGGCTTGAGATGGCACTGGAAGAAGTTCATCACCAAGGGCAGCAATGGGCACTGGCAGCACAGAAGGCCAAGGGCAGCCTGGGCTGCATCCAGAGCAGTGTGGTCAGAGCTGGAGAGAGAGGATCCTGCCCTCTGCTCTGCTCTGGGGAGACCTCACCTGCAGGGCTGTGACCAGCTCTGGGCCCCCAACACAAGAGAGACCTGGAGCTGCTGGAGAAGGTCCAGAGGAGGCCACCAAGATGCTCAGAGGCTGCTGCAGAAGCTCTGCTGTGGGGCCAGGCTGGGAGAGTTGGGGCTGTGCAGCCTGCAGAAGAGAAGGCTGCAGGGAGAGCTGAGAGCTGCAGCTGAAGCTCTGCAGGGGAGCTGCAGGCAGGCTGGGGAGGGACTGTTGAGAAGGGGCTGTGGGGATAGGCCCAGGGGCAATGGTTTGGAAGTGGAGCAGGGCAGAGTTAGGTTGGAGCTCAGGAGGAAGTTGTGCCCAGGGAGGCTGGGCAGACACTGGCACAGGTTGCCCAGGGAGGTGCTGGAGGCTCCATCCCTGGAGCCATTCAAGCTCAGCCTGGCTGTGTCCCTGGGCAGCCTGCTCCAGCTGGAGCTGTCCCTGCTGCCTGCAGGGGGGTTGGAGAGGATGCCCTTGGAGGGTCCCTTCCAACCCAATGCAATCTGTGAAGTTGTTCCTTCACACTGCTTAGCTTCCCTGCTCTCCTCTTGCAGCCAAAGCCATCAGCTCAGCTGATGTTTGCCAGCCTTGAGAAAAATCACAGCTGTCATGCAACAACTTTTTAGTTACTGCCTTGATGTGCTTGTAACACTGTGGGGTTTGTCACAGAATCACAGAGTGCTTGGGCTTGGAAGGGACCTTAGAGATCATCTAGTTCCAAACCCCCTGCAGTGAGCAGGGACACCTCCCACTAGACCAGATGGCTCAAAGCCTCCTTTTCCAACCTGGCCTTTAGCACTGTTCCAAATTTTAATCCTTCCTGACCTCTGACCTGGCTGAGGAGGTCTTTACAAGCTGCTGTGTGCCTACCATAAATCATCCTAGAAGTCAGGGCTCCAGAATTCTCCTGGCAGTCAGTGCAGCCCTGCAAAGCAGGAGGAGGAACTTCTTTCTTTTAATGGTGATGGAGCACTGGAGCAGGCTGCCCAGGGAGGTGGGAAGTCTCCTTCTCAGGGCACATTCCTAAGCCTCCTGGACATGTTCCTGTGTGACCTTCTCTAGGTGACCCTGCCTTGGCTAAGGGGGGTTGGGCTGGGTGATCTCCAGAGGTCTCTTCCAACCCCCACCAGGCTAATTAGCCCAAACTGGTGATGACCTTGAAGGCTATCTAGGTGGGGGTTGAACTAGATGACCTTTCAAGCCCCCTTGCAACCCACACCATCCTCTGATCCCATCTCCTGTCCATGCCAGGTCTCTATCCTCACAGCCAATCCCATTTTTCCTTTCAGGAATACTGCCGAAGGGGGCAGGAGGCGCTGAAGAAGATGGAGCGCTGGGAAGACTTCTCCTCTGTGGATGTGGATTCTTACAGGGGCAAGCTGCAGAGCCACAGGGATCAGCTGGAGGAGTTCTGCACTCAGCTGGATGAGAACAGGCACCGGATCTGTGAGACAGTCAGGCTCTATGAGTTCTTTGACAAGGTAAGGGAAGGCAGCTGCTGCACAAGGGGAGGCTGTAAAAGCCCTGCCTGGGCTTGCTCCAGAGCCTGCTTGTTTGTGGAAGGTAGGAAGTGTGCTGTGTGCCTCAACACACAGCTGCAGCTGTGCTCTGCAGAAGGCCCCAGCTGCTCACCTGCCTGCAGGGCTGTTTGCAAGTCAGTCTGTGGGGGCAGGGGTGGGTGGTGTCTGTTCAGAGAGTCACAGAATAGCTTGGGTTGGAAGGGAACTTAAAGATCATCCAGTTCCAACTCCCTGCCATGGGCAGGGACACCTCCCACCAGCCCAGGCTGCTCAAGGCCTCATCCAGCCTGGCCTTGATCACTTCCAGGCTTGAAGCCTCCACAGCTTCTTAAGGTGTCAGGTAGAGATAGGGCTGGGGGGGGATGGGGCAAAACTAGAAATGGAGAGATTCAGTTTGGATGTTTGGAAGAGCCAGGAACCCTGCAAGGTTTTCTGTGCCCTGTGTGACCTTCTCTAGGTGACCCTGCCTTGGCTAAGGGGGGTTGGGCTGGATGATCTCCAGAGGTCTCTTCCAACCCCCACCAGTCTCAGTACCCTGAGCCAAGCCTGAGCAGCTTCTCCTGGCCCAGGTTTGCAGGTCATTGAATTGTTTGGGTTGGAAAAGACCTCAGAGATGATCATCATCAACCCAACACCACCATGGCCTTTAAACCATGTCCCAAAGTGAGGTGGCCACAAGTTTCTGTTTCTGGAGGCCTACAAGAAAGCTGGGGAGGGACTTTTGAGGGGACTGAGGGGAATGGAGCAGAACTAGAAGTGGGGAGTCAGATTGGATGTGAGGAAGAAATTCTTGCCCAGGAGGGTGGTGAGAGCCTGGCAGAGGTTGCCCAGGGAGGTGGTGGAAGCCTCCTGCCTGGAGGTTTTTGCAGCCAGGCTGGAGGTGGCTGTGAGCAACCTGCTGTGGTGTGAGGTGTCCCTGCCCATGGCAGGGGGGTTGGAGCTGGCTGAGCCTTGAGCTCCCTTCCAGCCCTGAATTCTGTGATTCTCAGGGCAATCTGTTCCCAGGGCCTCACCACCTTCCTGGGGAAGAATTTCCTCCTAATGTCTCCAGCTTCTTCCACTTGGAAGCTGTTGCCCCTCATGCTGTCACTACATCCTTTGTCAAAAGTCCCTCTCCAGCTCTCCTGAACCCCCTCTCAAGAGGATGTCCACATCAGTGAACCTTGCAGAGCAGGGCTGTTGGTTGGGCTTGGTGATCCTGAGGGTCTCTTCCAACATGAATGTTTCTGTGATTCTGTTAAGAACAGAGGACTCAGAAGCCCTCTGTAGCTTCTGGGACCCCCTGATGGCCACAGGAGACTCATGGCAGTGCTGGCTCTGACACCAAAGGTCAGGGGGCTTGTATCCAGTCTTGGCCATCATGCCAGGGTTGGCTGCCTGTGTGCTGCTCATGTTCTGTCCTCACAGGCTGGGTGGATCCATCAGGAGCAGCCTCTTGCTGCTCAGCCCTAAAGGGAGCCCAGCCCCTGGCTCATGGAGACCTGCCCAAGCAAAGAGAGCACCAGAACAAGGTGCTGGGAGCTGTGGCTGAGGGAACAAGGCTGTTGGCTTGACCCAGGCATGTGGGAAGCAGGAGAAAGAGGGCTGGGTGAGTGTGCTGAGGGCCTGCAGATCCAGCCATTCAGCAGGTCTGGAGGCTGCAGCTGAAGGAACAGCAGGATTGCTCAGTGCCTTTTAAAATCCCCTTTTGGCAAGCACAGGAGGCTGGGGAGCCTGGGTTCCATTTCTTCCACACTTGTACAAACATTGGGGGATTGAAGTTCTCAAATTGCAGGAAGAGCAGACACTCAGAGTTAAGCTGTACCAGATGGAGGTGCCACTTAGCTGCTGCCCCTCAGCTGCCTTGGCAGCCAGAAGTGCTCAGGGAGGAGATTCAGCTAAACACAAAACCATGCAGGGAGAGAGAGGAGAGTGGAGAGGGCAGCCCAGAACGTGGCTGGCAGGGCATTGTGAGGAGGGGGCTTGGGTGGGGGACGCTCTGCAGGTCCTCTGTAGCTCATCTGTGGAGGGTCCTCTTGCTGTGGGACTGTGTCATTGTGTTTGGAGAGGAAAGTGCTTCCTGTGCTGTAGGGGAGCAGCAAGAAGCTGTGCCCTGCTCACTCACCCAGCACAGATGCCCAGGGGCTGTGCTGGTCCCTGGCCACCCTTTGCCATGATGTGGGATCCTGGTTTGGACTGGGGGATTGTCAGGGTTCTTGGAGCAGCCTTCCAGTATTTGAAGGGAGCTACAGGAGGGCTGGGGAGGGACATTGTACAAAGGCCTGGAGTGACAGGACAAGAGGTGATGGCTTCAGACTGGAGGAAGCTGGGCTGAGATGAGACATCAGGAGGAAATTTTTCCCATTGAGGGTGGTGAGGCACTGGAACAGGTTGTCCAGAGAAGTTGTAGAGGTTCCAAGCCTGGAAGTGTTGAAAGCCAGGTTGGATGGGGCCTTGAGCAAGTGCTCTAGTAGGACCCCCATGGCATGGGGGTTGGACCTAGATGACCTTCAAGATCCCTTCCAGGACCCCCCAAGGAATGAGGGTTGGACCTAGATGCCCTTTAAGGTCCCTTCCAGGATACCCCCAAGGCATGGGGGTTGGGCCTAGATGACCTTCCAGGTCCCTTCCAGGATACCCCCAAGGCATGGGGGTTGGGCCTAGATGACCTTCCAGGTCCCTTCCATCCCAACCCATTCTGTGGTTCTGTGATTCTCCTGCTGAAACCAAGGCACACAAAGCTGCCAACCTTGCTGGGCACGTGGGCAGTCCTGTGCCCAAGCATGGGGCATGGCTCTGGGACTGAGTCTTGTCCAAAGCTGGAGATCCATGGAGCCCAGCCTGGCCTGTGGCACACAGTGGCTGCTCCATTCTCCATTCAGGCATGGAAATGACATCACAGTAGCAGCTTTTGGGTGAGCCAACAGCAAAGGACCTTCTTCCACAGCTTCAGAAGCTTCAGAGCCTGGGCACAGATGTTACCCAGAGCTGGCCCATGGGCTCAGGCAGCAGCTCTCCTACAGCTCCTTTCAGAGGCTTCCAAGCAGGGGCTGCAGCTTGGTGGTGCCTCCCACGCTGCAGAGCTGCAGGGAGAGCAGAGTGCTTGTGGCACACAGGGTGTTTGCTTTGCTGTGGAGGAGAGGTGGCTCCCTTCTGAGGGAGGAGGCTTTGGACCTCCCTGGTGTCAGCTGAACTATAAACAGTGCTGCTGGTGTAGATCCAAGGTGTGTGTGGTGAGCTGGAGGCCAACCCAAAGCAGGGGTGTTGGGGGAAGACATCCTGCAGCTGCAGGCTGAGAGCAGGAATCACTACCATCAGTGGGGAAGTTGTCAGTGGTGGCTGGTTTGATCTTCAGCTCCAGACTGTCTTCTGCCCTCCCAAAGCAAAGCCTGGGCTGGGAGGTGAGGGGAAGGCAGGAGATGTTATCTACAGTGATCTCACTCTCCTGATGCTGAGCTGCTTGGACCTTCCTGCAGTGAGCTTGTCAGTGCCTGCCTGGCTCCTTCTCTCTTCCCTAACATCTGAGAGGACAGCAGTAGCAGGAGCCTACACTGAGCCATGTCCTTGATGTTCCTTTCACTGCCTCACAGATTGCACTGGGTTGGAAGGGACCCTCCAAGGGCATCCTGCCCACCCCCCCCTGCAGGCAGCAGGGACACCTCCAGCTGGAGCAGGCTGCCCAGGGACACAGCCAGGCTGAGCTTGAATGGTTCCAGGGATGGAGCCTCCAGCACCTCCCTGGGCAACCTGTGCCAGTGTCTGCCCAGCCTCACTCTGCACAACTTCCTCCTGAGCTCCAACCTAAAACTCCTCTGCTCCAGTTTACCCTGCTCTGTATAAAAGACAAGAGGGAATGGATTGAAGCTTGAGAAGGGCAAATTGAGACTGGAGATTAGGAAGAAATTCTTGCCAGTGAGGGTAGGGAGATACTGGCACAGGTTGCCCAGGGAGGTTGTGGCTGCCCCCTCCCTGGAGGTGTTGGAGGCCAGGCTGGATGAGGCCCTGAGCAGCCTGGGCTGGTGGGAGGTGTCCCTGCCCATGGCAGGGGGTTGGAACTGGGTGAGCTTTAAGATCCCTTCCAACCCAAACCATTCTGTGGCTCCATGAATGAAGAGCCTGCAGCATGCCAGTCCCCAGGGTGTGGGGAAGAAACCTGAGGACAGCTAAGCAGTGAGTGCTGTGGGAATGGGCTGGCAGGCTCAGAGCCCTCCAGACAGGGAGGGGAGAGCCCAGCATGGAGCTCATCCCTCACTGCCTGCTAGGAGTGGGAGGCTTTGTTCTGCTGCCTCCTCTTCTCCATGTGCTGGGCCAGTGTTTGGTAGGGCTGTGGTTGCTGGGCAGCCCCTGGGACAGGGCAGCATAAGCTCATATGGTCCTTCAGGATGCTCCTCTGTGTTCTTCACTGCTTGCCAGAGCTCAGAGGCAGGCTGTGCTGGGCCAGACCACATGGAGTTTGCACATGGGCTGGCAGGGTTCCCTCCCCAGAGCCTCCCTCCCCAGAGCCACCACTGGTGCCAAGCTGGAGGTTTCCATTTGTCCCCCACTTCCTTTGCAGGCTGAGCTCTTGGTGCTGGCTGGGCTGGGGCAGGAGGAGCAGAGAAGGGAGCTGCCTTCCCCTCCTCTGGCTGATTGTTTCTCATGACCACAAGCTCAGCGTGGCCATCCTGGGGACCTGCCATCTTCCTGTGGCTTCAAGCCTGCTTGGCTGCTCTCCCTTGTTCCCTGGATTCCAGGCTTGTGTTGGGATCTGGCAGCACACAGTGCTGGGGGACAGAGCAGGCAGGGGGGTTGTGTTCTGCCAGCAGCACTGAGCTCTGCTGTGTGCTGGGCTGCCTGCAGGGACTGTGTTCCCCCACTGCCTGTCCTGCCCCCACAGTGACACTGTCACAGGGACACCAGCATTGCCAGCAGACCCCAGAGCACAGCTCCCTCTCCTTGCCTACCTTGGCAGCATTCCTTTCTTGTCCTATCTCAGGCTTCCTTTGGGTGAAATTGTTTCCCAGATCGCTCTCTGATCCCAGCTCTCTGATCCCAGCTCTCTGCATGCTTTTGACTTGCCCATAAGGATCTTCCCAATGAGCATTTTCTCAGTGCCTATCAATAACATGCAGGGAGCAGCATCCTCCTGTTCTCCACATGGAGGTGGCCATTGTGGGTCTCATGGGAAGGATGAGTGAGGTGCTGCTGTTAGCCAGGTCATGTTTGTCCCTCTGCTCTGCTGAGGACATATCTGGGGAGCTGGGTCCAGATTCTGGGCTCCCCAGTTCAAGAGAAACAGGGAACTGCTGTAGAGAGTCCTGGGGAGGCTCAAAAATGAGGTCTGGTTTGGGCTGAGCACAGGACATGCTCAGGAAGCTGAAGGTGCTGCTGTGGAGCACAGCTGGAGGAGGCTGGGGGTCTTCTGTGGTGTCTGTTGGGTCTGTGCTTGTAAAAAGAANTCTCAGCTGAAGATGAGGAGAAACTTCTTTGGTGTGAGGGTGCTGGAGCAGGCTGCCCAGAGAGGTTGTGGAGACTCCTCTGCAGAGCTTCCAACCCCCCCTGGTCTTTGTGCTCCTGGGCAAGCTGCTGTGAGTGCCCTGCTGGAGCAGGGAGGGTTGGACTGGGTGATCTCCAGAGGTCCCTTCCAGCCCCGGCATGCTGGGATTCCATGTGACAGGCAGTGTCTGGCTCTGTGGACTGCACAGGCTTGAAGCCCCCTGTGAGAGCTGTGTGCCCTGTCAGGCCCACAGGCACCTAACTCCTAACACTCTGTGTGAAGAGCTGGAGCACACAGCACAGCCTCCCTCAGCCCTGGGATGACAACCAGGCCTGCAAATACTTGCTGGTAAAAGTCACCCTGGAAGAAAGGAGTGACCCAACCAGAAAGGGCAGAGTCCCATCACCACAGCTCAGCACCTGCATGCCCCGAGGTGCTGTGCTGCCTGGAGCCTCGCAGCTCAGCCTCCTGTATCATTACAGGAGAGCCTGGGGCAGCTCCAGGGGCTTCTCCCTGCTCCTCAGGATGTTGTGCAAGATGCTGCCTCGTTTGGTGCTCAGGGAGGGTGTTGGCTGAGCCCTGGGAGCCTCTCACAGTTTGGGCTCTTGCCTTGTGTTTGCTTTCTGAGGGAAGCTGTTCAGAGTCCCCCTGCTTGGGGCTGGTCAGGGAGAGGTAACATTGCCCTGGGTGGGGTTGCTTTGGGCTCTGCTCCATCAGTGGTTCCTTCAGTGGCATTCTGTCTGCCACCCTTGGATCCCATCCCTCAAAGGACCCCAGCCTGTGCTGGTTCCTCAGTGATCATCTCCAGCCATTCCCAGCTTCTCCAGGGAGGTGGTTGAGGCCCCATCCCTCGAGATGCTTAAGGTGAGGCTGGACAGGGCTCTGGGCAGCCTGATCTGGTGGAGGTTGTCCCTGCTGGCTGCAGAGGGGGTCGGACTGGATGAGCTTTGGAGCTCCCTTCCAACTCAGACCATTCTATGACTCTGTGATTCTTTCTGCTGCTTCTGAGCTGTGCTGGGAGCGGGCAGAGCACTGCCCAACCCCTCTCCACCTGTGTTGACATCTCTGCTGGAGCCACTTTACCTGTGCTCACCGAGGCTCTGCCCCCACCGCGGCTTCTCCTTCTCCTCAGCCTCTCCTCCTCAACCACTTTGTTCTTTGTGGCTTAGAAAACAAAGCCTTTGGCAAGTGAAGGAGGTGCCTGCCCTTGCTGGGGGAGGGCCAGCTGGCCTGCATTTGATTATGGCAGCGCCTCCCCAGCCCTCCCCATTGTCCCTGCCGCCGTAGGAATGCCAGCCCTTCTGCGCTCCAGCCCCTGAACAAGTGCTGCTGGCTCTGGGGCCCAAGGAGAGGGGCTCGGGGCCCTTCTTCCCACCGCTCCCAGCCCTTCTCCACACCTCTCCATGCACCTACCCGCCCGGTGGCTTCCCCTCCACCGGCGCGGCTCCGGCAGCGGACGGCTCGGCAAAGCCTTCTGGAAGCGGCCGGCTGGCCCCGGCTGACCTGCGAGGTGGGTTGGGACGGTTGGGAAACGATGTGAGGAGGCTTCTCAGGCGCTGCTGGGGCGTCCAGCACGGGTCAGAGTGCTCCGTGTGCCTCCTTTGCGCGCCGGGACCGAGCCCCGGCAGCATCTCTGCCTGCTCCTCCTTTGCTCTCTTTCAGAGGTTCCTGCGTGGTGCTTTAGGGGGCTCCAGCCAAAAGCTGCTGCTGGAGCTGTGCTCCCCCAGGTGTACCCCCTGAGGCTGGTGGGACCTTGTTAGCTCCTCAGGCTTCTCTGAGAGCTTGTGGACAGCACAAAAAGGAGGCTGCTGTCCTCCACTGCTCACAGGGCTGCTGGGCTCCTGTCTTCTGAGTGAGTGAGAGCCTGCTGGCTGGCCCAGTGTTCCCAGCCTTGAGAGATGGATCTGATCTGAGGTGTGACAGCAGAACTCCAGAGAATGAGAAGTGATGAGAGGGAAGGGATTGAAGCTTGAGGAGGGCAGATTGAGACTAGAGATGAGGAAGACAGTGAGGGTAAGGAGATACTGGAACAGGTTGCTCAGGGAGGTTGTGGATGTCCCCTCCCTTGAGGTGTTCCAGGCCAGGTTGGATGAGGTCTTGAGCAAGCTGTGCTGGTGGGAGGTGTCCCTGCTCATGGCAGGGGGTTGGAACTGAATGATCTTGGAGGTCCCTTCCAGCTCAACCCATTCCATGAGTCTCTGAGTCTGTGTCAGTGATGTTCTAACCTTTGCTGGCTGCAGCAGCTGTGCCTCCTTTGCTGTGAGCCAGCCTCATATTGCTCTCCAAACTCACTATTGAAGTTAAGGACACGTAAGAGTGAGCCCAGTGGTGGCAAGAGCAGGTCTTGTGCAGCTATTCCTTGCCCCAGACATGCTGAGCTGTGCCTCAGGAGCTGAGTGGAGCACAGGAGCTGCACACAGGCTGGGTCAGGGTTTGCTGGGTTGTGTTGTTTTCTTCCTTGATGTCCTCACTGTTGTGTTGCTTCCCTCTCCCTGGGCAGTAGAAAGCAGGGAAGTGGAGGGCTTGCAGGCCTGGGACATGGCCACAGAAGGGTGGAGGGCTTGGTCTGTCCTGTTGCTGTGCCTCAGCCATCACCCCCAGAGCAGTGTTCATCCCTGCCTGGCTGGCTGCTGGCAGCAGGATCAGCTTTGGCTTTTTACCAGCCCTTTGGAATCAGCAGGAAACCTTCTCCCAGCTCACTTTAGTCACCCACCCAGGGACATTTTTCTTCTGCAGCAAGCTGGAGGCTTTTGATCTGCCTACTCCACCTACCTCTGCCTATTCACACATCCACTTTCCTATGTGACAAGAAAAATACAGTTACCATCATCATCATCTCCCCCCAGAAAGGAGAGGAGAAGCTTTGGATGATCCCTTCTGGCCTCTGCCTGCAGGTGCACAGTGACTGTCTCCTGTCTTGGCCATGCAGAAGGTGTCCTACAGATCACTGGAGCTTGACTGTGAGAGGAACCTGCTGGGCTTGTGATAGGTTTGGGCTGAGGAGTTGGTGATGTGGTGTCTCAGGCAAGGTTTTCTGTGCCCTGCTGACAATGTGCCCTGAGCAGCTTCTCCTGGCCCAGGTTTGCAGGTCATAGAATTGTTTGGGTTGGAAAAGACCTCAGAGATGATCATCATCAACCCAACACCACCATGGCCTTTAAACCATGTCCCAAAGTGAGATGGCCACAAGTTTCTGTTTCTGGAGGCCTACAAGAAAGTTGGGGAGGGACTTTGGAGGGTGTGAGGGAGTGATAGGAGTGGGGGGGATGGAGCAAAAGTAGAAGTGGGGAGATTGAGATTGGATGTGAGGAAGAAATTCTTGCCTGGGAGGGTGGTGAGAGCCTGGCAGAGGTTGCCCAGGGAGGTGGTGGAAGCCTCCTGCCTGGAGGTTTTTGCAGCCAGGCTGGAGGTGGCTGTGAGCACCCTGCTGTGGTGTGAGGTGTCCCTGCCCATGGCAGGGGG
>VXBD01006616.1:0-63970 GCA_013399975.1 Indicator maculatus
CAGCTGTGCTAATCTCACAGCTTTGAGGGGGAAATGCATGCCCATTAAAGCATGCTTGTACCACCTCTGCTGACCACCTGTCATTTCTTTGTGCAGCTATTAATGGGAGTGACATTACAGTTTATAAGAAATCAAATTGCAGGACAGTCAGGAAGCTAATGCTTCAGCACTTCATTATAGGATCAAAGGGTAACAACCTGTGCATTCTTTTAATTAGTTGTTCACCAGGAGCTGTTTCATCTCTCAAACTGCTGTGTATTGTTGATAAATTTACTCATGGCTATTCGTGGCACAGGAATGTCCTGTGGTTCCTGAAAAATAATTGCTGAACATCACTAACAATGTTTAACACTTGACTTTAAGAAATAGAAATCCTCTTAAAGTTCAGATAGCAGATACTCTGTTGGATTTTCTAGATGTTTAACAAATTCGCTGCCTGAGCAGAACAGGTCATTAAAACATTATAAATACTTTCATTGAAAGTTAGGGAGGGACAGATGAATGTGATGAGGTTCATATGGAGAAGACCAAGCATAGATGACAAAGATCGCTTTTGGTGTTATAAGATGTTTAGTGCTTGCTGGAGAATGAGGCTTTTTAGCATCCAGGAGGAAGGGTAGTGTGGAGGTCGTAGGCTTAAATTAACTGCCACTAGTTGGTTACCCTGAATGAGGAAGGTATGTTTGAAGAAGGCTTGGTGGTCAATTTAAAATTGTGTCTGAAAAATAATGAGTTCTAAATGTAACAGCCTCATAATGTTCACTGATGGCTTGAATATTGAATACCTGATTTTGCCATGCTACAAGCATTATAAGAGAACAAAGGTTACAGTAATGTATTTCAGAAGAGGTATAAACAAAGAACATGAAGAAAGAGTGTGATTGAGTTTCTTTTCCCAAGAAAAAAATGTATTGGTGGCTAAAAATAACCTTTTCATAAAGAACTCAACACATACTTCTGAATGCAGCTTAAGACAGGTCACTGAGCTACTTCATTCGAAAAGAACAGTGTGTCATAGCCTGCTCCATTTAAATATGTAAGGACTGAAATATGAATTGGACATGGCATTAACATGCATGTCACCATAACACCATTTAAGGAAGATTACAAAATAACCAAGAAAGTTAGAACATGCTAGGTTTCTGCAACTCCACTTTGTAGCTAATGACTTTCTTCATTAAAACCATCAGGACCCTTATACTGATATCACATTATATAGTCATCAACAGCTTCTCTTAGTATAGACATAATGAAAAGTTAGGTGTCCATTTATGACATTTTTCTTCACCCTAAATATTCGTATATGTTTTTAACAGATATTATATTGTGTCTAACACATGTTTTTGACTGATCATAAGCAAAATTCTACAGTTACAATTTACTGTTTATATAAGAAAAGGTGTTTATATCAGGCCTATCTTCATCACCAGCACTGTGTTGATCATTTAATGCCATCAAATAAAATAAGGAAGAGCCATGATCAGGTGTGGATAAATGAGCTCCTTCCCGTGAATTTGAAAAGAAGTATTTGAAAAGAAAGTCACTTAATTAAAGATAACTCTGAAAATTTCTCACCAGGACATAACATGTGAAGTGTTGAAGAAAATATAAAAACAAAACCACAACAAAATATCTACTATGTGATTCTGGAAACCTTCCAAGGGGATTCACGGAAGGATTTTTGCCATAGTTGCTGCTGTCAGGTAAACATTTAATTATTCTTACACAGACTATCACTTAGCAAATTGTCAAAAATATATATCTATCAGCTGAATCTTTCCCATTCACAAGAGGCTGGATGAGGGCTCTTGAATCCTGATGCTCTGAAGTCCATCTTCATATCCCTCTATTTTTTTACTTTTTTTTTTTTTTTGCTTTGTTTTGGTTTGTTTTTTGTCTTAATACTGTATATGCTGTAGCATGCTATGATGCCAGGCAGGTCTGAGGCCCCAGCCTACATTTTAGGGCTGGGATACCATAAGGAATTGGAACAGAAAGTCTTCCAGCATGATAAGCTTGATATTTAAGCATGTGTCTTGCATTGTGTGTTTTTAACTTGAACAAGCACGGTAGTCTGAGCAGAAATGAGGCATTTGGCCATATACTGACTTTTACACTTTGTGTACAATCATGTGTTATGCTAAAGAGCACATCCATTTCTGAAGGGCTTTACGTATTTTTGCTTATGAGATGGATCATTTCCACTGATAGGAGTAGCTCTTGTGAGACAACATGCAGCTCCATGTGAGACATGTGGTCTCCTGAACAGATGTACATTTGTTCCTGTGCCATAATGTTTAAAATAAAAAAAAATAACAGGTATGGGTAGAGAAAAAAGTAATGTATTCTCTCTTCTGCAAATAGGGACATGAAACATACTGTCTGAATTCCCTGATGTAACCCTAAAACGAATGGATAGAACTCTGTAATTTCTTCAGGACCTGCTGCTCAATATGCTCAAAGTCATATTGAAAGAAGATCTAAGGAAAGACCTTGAATTTCTTGCTTTCTTCTCAAGCTGCTTTATCTTGAATCCATTTTTAATTTATAATAGTCAGGACCCCATACTTTATTCCCAGTTAGATGTGAGGTTTATTGAATATGACACAGAGGTCCAATATGTCTTATTCAGTTGTGTCATCATGTGTAAAGTTCAGTTGTTTTTAGCTTAGAATGGAGTGATTACTTTATTCATTTCTCTAGACTCTTGTTATATAAGTGTCATGTATGCAGAATATTGCCATCTTGGTTTTTTTAGGAAAATTTCAAAGACAATCCGAAACTGTACTTTGGAGATATTATATGTAACTGTGTTGCAGTAAGGAGACAAAGACTGTGTAGTTCTATTCTTTCCAAGCATTTTTTAATAATTTTCTACTCCATGTTCTTTAAACATGTTTCCTATTTAGAGAGCTTTGGGAATATAACCCCTTCCTTGTAGTGCTAATGAAGTTCTCTCATTCGTTGTAACAATAGCAGCAAACAAAGATGGAAAAGCTGAAATAAATTATCCCCTGGAATAGAAACTAAAATATCTCTATGCTTAAAAAAACTTGTTCTCCCCATCTCCCCCAATTCTTTCTTAAGAACTTAAATCTACTTTCTGAAAGACATACAGTTCTGTCAGTACTACAATCCAGACAACATGTAGACCATTAACAGCATTATGTAGTATATGTTAATGTTAAATTCAGATTCATAAAACCTTTTCCTTGAGCTAATAATTAGATTAAAATTATACCAGCGAAGCCCCTCTTTTTACTTATTAATACATTAAATTTATTTTTTCTGCTTGAAATCCTTCAGTTCCAGGATATAGCTCATATATACCTTTTGACAGTAAAATTAAAGACATAGAAAATTGCTGCATCTCTGCTTATTACTACTTGAAAGACTGCTATAATCCTTGAAACAGGCAGTTTTGCAATCCATTTATGGTGAGCTACATGGCTGATGGGTTATTGTCTCAGAAACTGGGGGTAGTTAGAAAAAATGCTACTCCTTGATCTCCATTTTATGTGGCAATGGAAACTGGAGGAGGAATTTTTTCTGGAATAACTAAACTTCCTTTTCTTCCTATTTCCATATAAACTACTTGTTTTACTATTGGAAAACAAGCATGCTGGGGGAAAATCTTATCACTTGCAAACTCTTACTCCCTGAAGTCTGTATCTTCCCCCAGAAACAATCTTGGATTTTTGAGGTTCTGCTTACAAAACAATATGAGGCAAACGACTTTGAGATCACCCAGCAGACGACAGGTGCCATACAAGTCTGTCATTGCTCTCTGCATCTTGGAAAGTACTGACCTGGTATTTTAAAGTCAGATTTTTTCTTTCAGCCCTTCTGTTAGTGCAGAACAATTGTTAGTTCATTTTCTTTCCTCATGGAGCTTTTACAAATCTTGTAACACATAAGCAGATATTCTGTGTGGTTCTTTCTAGTCCTTATCTTACTCAGCATTCCAGCATTTTTCTGGGTGCTTCTGTTCTTCTAAATGATGGATAATCTGTGCCAATGCAGGACTTGATTTTTTGGGTGGAGAGTCCTTTCTGTTTTCCCTAAACAATTTTGCACTGTGATGAATTCTACATTTAAATGCTTCTCTCTAAGTGAAAGCTCACTGAAATAAATAACATGCTTGATGTAGATTTTAAAAGTTTTCCAATTTTATATTCAAAACTATATTAAAAAACAGGCTACTTTACTGGCACCTGCACTTCTCTGTGATCATTGTAGCAGCGAGTGAAAGAAACTAGCCTGACTGGTATCTGAGTTGGTAACACTGATGAACTCCACAGAATCCCTCAAAGGGGTACTCAATACTGTCTTTCTTAAGATGACAGGTGGTCTCTTTAGATGACTGAATACTACTTAGCTCTGCAATCAGAATGTTATCTGAGTCCTCAATAAATAACCAGTCTTTCCAATTATCTGCAGGAGAGATGAACAGTGAAAAATATTTTCTAAAACTGATTAGTTTGCTTTAAACAAACAAACAAAAAAAAAAGCTTTGTTTTTTATAAAGGATAAAAAGTACAATTACATTGTTTTCCTCAAGACTTTGACTTACAGCAGGTATACTGGAGATAGCAGCAGCCTGCGGTCTATCTCCAGCTGAAAATGCACTAGGGCAGGGTTGAAAGAAGTAGTATATAAAGACATGTGAATGAACAAAAAATAATTACAGAAATATGGAATTTAACTGGGAAAATATGGAATGAAAATGCAAATTCGGTCTAGAAATCTTGATGTTGGCTTTGTGTATCATCCAAGACAATGTCTCACTCATCCAATAGACCAGTCTATGTTTGAAAGACAGTCAGTAATGACTTCAAAGGATTGTGGCCTTGTTGTGTTATCAATACCACACTCTACTGCCTATTTTCCCCAGTCTGAGTACTGTCCTGTTTAAGTTACAAGACATAATTCATGGAGCTGGTAAACATCTGGCGTGGCAAAACTTTCTCCTGCAGACTGTTGAACTTCCTTTATCTCTGAAGTTTTTCCAAATACTTTGTAATGCTTTCTATAGATTTTTTTCTTCTTCTTTTATGCAGCAGATTATTTTTAGATTTCCCATATTTATAAAGCCAAAATCTAAGCTTGGACGGTTTAAAAATCATAGCAAGTGAAAGGGATGCAAAAATTCAGATTATCTAAAGGTGTGAAAATTGCCCTTTGTGTAGTCATGTAGGTGTAGCCACAGTAATGCTGTAGCACGCTCAGTGAACCTGAGTCAGTGAACACAGTGCAATTTGAAACTGGTAAAGCACTCTCTCTAAAACAAAATAAATAGGACTGTTTTAATTTGGAAAAGTCTTAAAGCCCTTCTTTTAAAGAGTTACAGTACAATTGCCACTCAAACCTTGACTGTCATCCCTGGCATTATACATTATAAAGATGGCTCAAGGTAGTTCCACAACAGGAATATGCCTGTGTAGTTATGTTGGAAGTAAACCTTAGCTAGAAATATAGACCTAACAGTGCAATGACAGCTTTTAGTCAGTGGTGGATATCTAGGACAAGCAAAATTCAACTGATTTGCTATTGATGTCTGAGAAAGGCAGGTCAAAGTCACAAAACACATCCAGCTAGACAGTGTCCATTAGCTGTATGCTCTGTCATTCCAGAGGAACCTTCAAAAAGCTCACACAGAAATAAGACCATAAAAGATGAAGCATGTATGCTAATATCAGAATTTCTATCAAAAAAGTGGCTCCAGTCCCATAAGAAATGGAGCATTTCTGCATTTATGCAAATACCTACTTAAAGTGAGTGAGTTAGCCCAGGGATTTTTCCTCCCAGGATCTGGGCCAGCATGAACTTCTGGAGAGAACAGGTGGTATAAATATAAAGATGCAGAAGGCAGAAAATAGGAGAATCAGTTATGCTGACATCATACAGAAAATACTGGCAAATCTTGTGACTGCAATTAATACTATCAGTTTGTCAGCAACAGTATCTTTGTAGTGGGATCCAAGCTTGTTATTTAAAAAGGTGGAAAAAAAAATCTTTGAGTTATGGCTGGTGACAGTATTGGAGAATTTATGAGCATGAGTCAGATGTGAGAGCAGGAGAGAATGTTACTTATGCAGTGCAGGGAAGAATGCTCTGGAGGCTAGATGTATGCAAATTGCTTTATGTTTTCACTAAATTCTGCCAGATGCACAGCGCATTTCAAGAACCGTTTTGGTGCAGCTGGGAATCTTCTCTGTTATTGCTGCCTGGTTTTTTTCATAGTAGAAAGTTTTTGGTTTGGCAAGGCCACAACACTCCATCAAAGGATAATGGCTATGCAGTGTGTTTCTCATCAGTCCAGCTCCAAGAACAAGAGTGGCTTCAGCAGAACGAAGCACTGCAGTCAGACCTCTCTAATGCTGAATTTACAGGACTCCTGTAACATAGGCTGTTCCAGGTAGCAAAGTGACCATGGTCAGATATACATTCCAACAGCGCCACCCAACAGTTAAGTCACACCTCTTCCCCTGATTCTTGGAACTGAAACCAGGTAGGTTCCTTCTTTTCCAATGCTCTTCTTGTTTGTACTACTTAGGGCTACATCTGTGCAATGATATTCTACCAAATGGGAAACCTGCAGACTTGTAGCATGCTGAGCAACAGGTTGGTGCATTGGTGAGGCTGCACCCTGAGTACTGTGTTCAGTTTTGGGCACCTCAGTACAGGAAAGACATTGAGGCGCTGGAGCGGGTACAGAGAAGGGCTACTAAGCTGGTGAAAGGCCTGGAGAGCAAGTCCTGTGAGGAGTGGCTGAGAGAGCTGGGACTGTTTAGTCTACAAAAAAGGAGGCTGAGCAGAGTCTTTATTGCTCTCTACAACTACCTCAAAGGAACTTGTAGAGAGGTAGGCACTGGTCTTTTCTCACAAGTAGCCAATGGACAGAAAATGTCCTCAAGCTGCACCAGGGGAGGTTTAGGCTAGACATTAGGAAAAAAAATTCACAAAAATGACTGTCAGGCTCTAGAACAGGCTGCCCAGAGAGGTGGTTGAGTTGCCATTCCTGCATGTGTTTAAAAGCCATATAAATGTGCTGCTTGGAGACATGGTGTGGTGACAGACTCGGTGGCGTGGGTGAAATGGCTGGACTTGATGATCTCGGAGGTCCTTTCCAGTCTGAATGATTCTGTGATTCCGTGATTCTGTTCTGCACTCACATCTACAGGCCATTGTCTGAGAGGTGCCACATTTCTTCTCACCACACTGTTTTATTACAATGCCTAGAAAAGGGTGGGAGAAATCAGTGGTCTCTACATCATTCTCTGTTTTCCAGCAGCTCAAAAGGTCTGTGGCAGATGAATATACTTAAGCTGCTTTCAATATGGAGCGTAGTGTTGAGACAAGGGAAACAAACAGATCCTTGTTTTTCAACACCAGCATTGCTGTATGTGTGCATGTGAGACAGGTAAGTGAGAATGAGATTAGGATGGAGCTTTTCTGCTTTTCTGATTTCCAGTGAGGGGGAGAAAAGAGAAAACCAGGCAGGTAGAGTACAAAGCACCCTCACCCATTCTGATTCCTTTTTATATTGTTATTACCAGACACTTTTTTTCTCCTCTTGCCATAATTTCTTGTTATCTTTCTGTTTTGTGACATAAATACTGCATGGAAGTTGGGAAAATTTATTTCTAAAAATTGAAGTAGTTATACACACTGAAAGCCCAAAGAATTATGGTTCTGCCCCTGACCTGAGATTCTTGTACAAGAAATGTTTGTTCCTCTAAACATAAAAAGGTTGGGGGCTGAATGAGTGTTATCCTTAGCTGGAGAAAGGAGATAAAATGGAGAGATAGAAAAGTATGCTCTTGGTCCAGGTCTGAGCTGCTCCAGTGTGCAAGTTCAGAATGTCTCCAGGACTTCTTAAAGATTATGTAATTTTCACATCTGGTGGTCATTGCCAACCTTAAAGTAAGAGGTGGGTGAAAAAGTGTATGAATGTAGAATGTCAAGAACATTAACTCAGCAACCTTAAAAAGAGTTTGGTGAAGAAATGGGTAAACCTTCACATACGACCTGTTCCCAAATCATCAGGAACTCTTTTATAGGAACTTTCACTGTAGGTTTAACTGGTATTGTAATCTGTAAAGCAATGGGGATTTTGTCACAGTACTTAAGTGACAAGGCATGTACTGTTATCTAATAACAGTAGCTTCACAGATGGATAATTTTCATTTTAGAGAGTAACAGACTCCATACCCTTACATTCTTACAAGGATTCTTTGCCTGAGAAGACAAGAGGAAATGCCACGCAGACCTTTCTGTTGAGTTTATTTACACAGAAACTTTTGTTTGAACTTAAGAACTAGTTTATGCAATGTGCATGCATCAGGATAGGAGCAACATTTGTGGTTAGAGAGAGCACAGCTAGAAAGCTGGTGTTATTTGCTGAAATTCACAGGATACTGACCTTATTTATTTTGACTGAAGGAGGACAAAGAAATGTAAAAGCAGAAAACCATGGTAAAAGGAACAGTTTCACACAAACCATAGTCAAGTGGTTTTTCTAGAAACACTAATCACTGCATAAACTCTGTAACAGGTTGCGAAGCTCAATGGATTAAGTTTCAAGATGCTTTTAACTTATAATAACTACCACAGTTCAGAAACTACAGAAATTTTCAAAGACAAAAGGAAGTTCAGTGGCCGGCAGGAACAATCTAAAGTTAAATCAAGTATCCTGATATCATGCCCAGAAGGCTTTTGGTCCAAGTATGAGATGTTGCTTTTTCCCAGATGTACTTTCTGTTTACTTTGTCAGTGTATCTCTGCAACCAAAATAACCAAGACATAGCTTCCTGCTTCCAAACAAAATAGTTTTCCAAAATATATGAGGTCTTACAATACTTTGTGAATCCAAAGTAAGTATGGAGTTCCCCCAAAAAGTAACTCTTATTTGACAGTTCTTTACATTAATTTTCAGTTGATAAAAATCATTGCTTACGTATAAGGTTCATGACATAGCATCTGAATGGTTTGACTGCAATCACTGTATGTAAGGTGTTTTAAGGTTCTCTCATACATTCATTTGGAATAGAAGGGGAAAATTAGTTAAAACCATTAATAAATCAGTTTGGTTGTCATGGGAACCAGTTGTCTCAGGTGCTTGGTTCCTATACAGCTATTACCCCATGTCCATATTTAATATTCAAGGGAAATAATTGACTCGAAAAAGGAAAATTGGTTGTCACAAAAAAGACAAGCTACTGTGCTAAATCTGAGTCATTTGCATGACGTGAAAATGAATTAAGGAGGATGAATCTTCTTCAGCCTTACAATGATTTGCATTTGTGTTAGTGCTCTATTTTTCTCAGCTCTCAATATTTTAGGATGTCAAATAGAACTGGGATTAGCAGGTCTGGAATGAAATACAGTACTCTACAATTTGAATACTCCAATTTTGGTCTTTTCCCAGTTGTTTCTTGTTTTGTTTGGGTTTTTGGTTTGTTTGGGTTTTTGTTTGGGTTTTTTTGTTTGGGGTTTTTATTTGTTTGGGGTTTATTGGGGGTTTTGTTTGGGGGGTGTTTGTTTGAGGGGTTTTTTGTTTGTTTGGAGGTTTTTTGTTACTCCATTTAACTTGACTGAAGAAAAAGGGACTGCTCAGTGGGCATTTTAAAAGAAGGTGCACAAAGGTATTTTCTTGATACAAAAATATCAATCAACAGGGAATCAACAGATAAAGATTTATTTGGAAATTTTTTTTTTTTTAATATGTTTGTGTGTGTAATCATTGCCATGTATTATCCAAGGTATGTAAATTATGTAGCATATTCTTCTCTGGAAAGTGTTGGCCTTCATTTATTTTGTCTGTTTTACTGTGTACCCAATATGTTCTGAAACCAAATCCTCCTTTTGCAGTGAACAGTTTTGTTACAGGTTCCTTCACCGAATTCACGTCTGTTCAACCTGCATGGGAATTACGTTTTAGATGATAGGTGACAATGTGCTGATTTATTTAATTATTTCCCCTGCCCTCCCCATATAATAAAAGGAACTTATACCTTTTCCTAGACTAGACTTAAAAGCAAGTATTTTACTCTCTAGTTTCAGTGATGTTATACCAATGACAAAATAACTATAAAGCATGTTTTTACCAAGGTTATGAGTAATCAAGAAGAAATGTTTTCCTGATTGCTTGAAATAAGGGATTTTCAAGTGATTAGTCAGGAGCTTAATGTTTTTGGTTTAAATTTTTGCTAACGGAGCACTTTATTGGATCAAAATTAGGACATGGTGATCTCATGTTTAGAAATATTGAAAACTCTGCATTTTGTGTTTATTCTTAAGAAGCTGTCAAACTTTCCCTAGACACAAAATAGATACAACATATAACGACAACAAAACCCCAAAACCGTAAATCTGTATCTATAGAAGTCCTGTGAGGCACTTGAGATCTTGGTATAGAGGGTGATATAAGTCAGTGTACTGGTTAGAGGAAGATGAAGAAGAATCTGGCATTTAGCCTTTGTTGCCACATTTCCTTTCTGGCAGGTTCTTTTTCACTTTTGCCAGTTAATAATATATATATGTTGGTTGGTAATTCTTGATTACTTACTGTTTCTGGGAGAACAAAAAACACAACCTCCTCTCTTTTCTCTCTGTTTTCATTTACTCTTTGCCTGTTGCACACTATCACTGCTATTACTTAGTGACACCTACCACTGATAGCATAGGCAGATTCATTTATCAACCTGAGAACTGATAAAACTTTGTACAGTATTCTCAGTAGTGCAGACAGCTACTAATCTTTTCTATGACAGAAGGTCCCTGTAGTAACAATACCTCTGTCCTTGCAATCTTTTTCAAATCAGGCATTACATCTGCTTGCAAATAATGCAATTTTTCTATAGGTGGCAGCAGACTTACACTGTAAGGCCAAAGTTAGACCTGTCATTTACTTGCAACCACTTGCACACAGTCATCTAATCTCTGTGAAGACAGCATACAGGAGAAAAGGGACATGCAGACAAACACACAAGTGGATTAGGCCATAATTTAAAAAACTCAGGAGAAATAGAAAAGGAACAAGAGAGAAAAAGATTTGAAAGGAGGGGAAACTTCCATGTAATTGTAAAGTTTACTTTGCAGATGATAGTAATTCACTGTATCCTATCACCTGGGAATTAACCTAAATATTTGAGTAACATATCTTTGCAGCTGGACTCCATAGAGTTTGAACAGAGCTCTACAGTTGATACTCTGTATTCTTTTAATCATAAAATATGTAAAGCAAAGCTTTTCTTAATCGTGTCTGTAGGAAACCACTATGAGAATATTTATGTGCATACATCATAGAGTAAGTGGACACGCTTCAAGGGACCAGTTAGACTCTGTATTAGGTTTCAGTGGCTGAAAATGATCATTGAATGTTCTATTGCTATAGTCTTAATATCTTATGGTTCTTCCTCAGAATCATAAAAGAGATTAAATTCAATTTACTGAAAGACAGGCCATTAAACCCTTGATATGTGCTGCATTGCTTGCATCAGATTTCATAGTGAAAAATTGATATCTTATGGGAGATAATAGAAGATAATGAAGGTAAAAACAATTACAGAAACTAGGGTCCAGTGATTATTAGCACTATCAATATTCACATATTAGGCCCCAAGGACTTATTCAGAGAACATCTGCTTATTACTGAACTTACATGAGCCAAAGAGGATCTTGTTACGTATTTGTCACTGTTTTTTTATAAACCTACATGAAAGAAGAAAAGTGCACCTTCAAATTTTTTAGGATTCCTGCCCTTCAACCAAAACTGGTATCAGGTATTTTACAGGTGAGAATAAGCAATGTACCATGAAATTGTCAGAGACAAGAACAGCATTCAGATAAAATGTTTGCTCTTCCCTCTCAGATGATTTATTGGCAATGAATTGACACCAAAGAATTGGAAAGCCTCAGTTTTGATTGGGTGTATGTGGATGCACAAAAGAAAGGTCAAGGGCAGAATCAGTCTAACTTGTATTTTCAAAATATATGAAACTCGTTTTACTCTGGGAAAGACTCTCCATTCATTGTTCACCTTGAGAAAGTCTAGTTTGCTGGTTCAAGGATACTCATTGGTGTCAGGGTCTGACAATGATCTTGACTTCCTCTGTTGTCCATGATCCTGCGTGTAGGAACAAGTCAGGCCGGTTCAGCACATAGCCGTCCGAGATCAGAAGACAGGGAACAATAAAGGAAGAGTGCTCAGGTGAACACTACCCACTTTTTGCATAACTGAGACACCTTGTGGCCATGCAGAAGTCAAACCTGGAGGTGCTGAGAGCCTTGAAAATCACACCCAAAAGCACTCCTACAAATTGGGTGACAGCTGAGGATCAGGACTCTGGGTTTCGGAAACAAATTTCCTCTTTAAAAGGCTAAAACTTCTTCATGTTTCTAATACTTTATAGTAGATTTGCTAGGCTTGAGTCCTTTGATGTAAGTGAAGGATTCTGTAACTAGACTAAACTTTTTGGTTTAGAAATCTTAGGTGTTTACATAGCACAAGTGCAGGATTTTGTATACACTATTATATAAATTGTACTTTAACTATAACAACAGGAGACCCTGTAGAGAAATATTTTTGTTCCTTTTGAACAGGTCCTCCTCTTGTATGGCATATCCATAGCAGAAGATGTAAAATGGCTTACAGATTACCTCAAAGAACTGAAGGGTAAAAGAAGGTAGGTCAGCTCAGCTAACAATATGCACAAGCCTTCATGGGCTGGTGTCTCAAGTCTTAACCCTCAGTTGGCTTTCTGCCTTATTTTTTCCCCTGCATTGTTAATTCTTAATTTGACCAAAAAAGCAGAATGATCTTCTTCCAGTACCCCTTTTTCTCATGATTTGATGTGACATTCAGCACAATTGTGCTGTAGTGATAGGACAGATACACTTTTCACATGCTCCACCAGAAAGAAATTTTCCTTTTAAGAAATTTAAGAAATGTCATGGACTATAGAGATGAAGCTTCTCAGAGTAATACACTTTATTTCATTTTATATCCATTATGCAAGAAACAATGAATTAGGCTTTATCCAAGAGAATGAGTCCATTGAAAATTTCTGCTTTACCCTAAGAAGTATCTTGGTTAGTGGCTGGAGTCCTTGGAGAAAGTGAATAATCTTCATCACGGAGATAAAAACAGAACTTTAGTACTTTAATATTTAGAAACCTCCACCTTTAAGGCATAGGCATAAATGCCTGTAGTGGTTAGAGGTAGTTCTGAGTAATCATTAACACTGGAAAATGCTATCTGTAGCCTGTAGGACATAGCTTCCTCAGATGAAGTTGTGCTTACCACGTAACATATGTCTTGCAGACATAACATTTGTCTGTGAGATTGTGCCCTTTCCTTCCTGAAAGCTTTCTCTCTGCATTTAACTTCTCTCCAGAAACAACAGGAATTTTAGAAGAATTAAAAGCTAGATAGAACAAAGATACTAAGCTCATAGAATCTAGCTGCTGAGGTACCCCGTCTTTGGTCCTTTTGACCCCAAGGTGCTGTGTGGAAGACACAATCTAGTGTGTGCATTTTCTTTCCTATGCATCAGATGGCGTGGTATGTTTCCCTGATATTTGAGATCCAAGAAGACTACTAGAAATAGGGAAAAATCAAGTTTTCTGCACAGGCTCAAAAAGCTTCATCTTATTATTCTCATTTCTAAAGCAGTGTCTTTAACTACCACAGGTTTACAGCTGTCTTCTCCAAAAATCTTTCACAAAGCCCTGGCAAAGGTGTAAGTGATTCTTTAGTTAAAAGCCATGGCACTGTGCCAGCAGACAGAGATGACCTCCTGCATCTACGAGGGACATGTCTCCACAAGTTCCTTGCTGCTTGCTAGTTGGATGTCAGTTCAGCCAATTCATTCAAACATCAGCTGAAGTGTGTAATTTACCACAGATGATTTTAAATGAAGTGGGTCAGATTGAGCACAAACAAATTTGCTTATGACAAGTTTGGGGGAAGGAGAATAATCCCTGGAAGACAGGAGATATAATAGATCAGTGAGTGACTGTAATGTTGTAAGGCTGTGCAATTGTTTACTAAGTCTTAAGCTTTAGTCTTCCTCTCTTAATATGGAGAGGACTTCAACAGTTCATAAGCAGATGCAGCTTTCTTTCACTGTTGTGCTCCAGTTAAAGAGAAAAATATCACCTGCCATTTTAAAGACAATCAGCTTCTTGCAAAATCTGATAGTTCTATTTGACTGTTCTGTTAAACTCTCCCACTAGAACTAGATAATGGTGTCTAAAAAGGAACATCTTTAAAAAAATAACTCAGCAAGGGAAAAGAAAGAAACAAGGTAAAAGAGTGGATAAAATGGGAGAATGCACAGTAAAGTAACTGCTTGTAGGTGGAGTTTTATCAGGTGACTCTTTTGGTAGATAAATATTTACAATTAGTACTATTAATGTATTATACAAAAGTATTTATTTAGTTTTTAATCTGTTTTTAGAATAACAAAATGAAGGGTACTTTAGGACAGTAATGTTTTAGCACATTAAATGACAGTATGCTTTTCAGTCACCTCTTTCTGTGAAATCCACTGGATATATTTCTTATATATCCAACTTTGATACTGCAGAATAGCTAATAGAATGTAAAAAAAAAAAAAAAAGGAAAGACATACAATATTTTTGATGATACTTGTGACCTTCATAAAAATCCTTTGGTAGGATTTTCATATTCCATGAATAAAGGTGGGTGCTTTTTGGTAACTCTTCAGATCCAAAGGAAAACAAAATAAAACATGTTTCCAGGATATTTTTTATATTTACAAGGAGATTAAAAAGAAAGAATAATTCCTTATTTCTTCTTTAGTCAGAATTTTGCTTTAATTTCCATGCCATTTTGGAGAGAAGAAAATCTATAGTGAGGTGATGTAGAAGGAGAGTTAGAGGAAGAGTCAATTTGGTTATGAAAAAAGTTATTTCTTTCTTGAAATATACAAGCAAGTTTTGGAGTGCTCCTACCAGGGATGAAAGGTGAAGGATGTGAAGCATCAGGAATAAATAGGGTGAAAAAATATAAGTATGTGAAACCAGACAGTAATTTTTCATGATACCTGAGATAATCACTTCTTTCTTCAAGTTCAGGGTAAAAAGACATTCTAGTGAAACAGAGAAGCTACATTTCAAATGTAGATCATGCAGATCAGCTTGCACAGGGGATTCAGAGATTTCAGGCCCAGCTGTAATGATCACAGCCTCCTCTGTCTAATGAGGCTGTCCCACCACCTGTCAGCATACTGGTTTATGTCCACAATTTAACACGGTGCTCTTTTTGTCTTTCACAGCACACTGATGAAATATGACTTCTAAAGGCAAGGAGCAGTACAGTCATAAATGCTCACTTTTCTTAAAGACTGTGTTTTGGAGTAATTGCAATGGCTGCAATCTGAAGAACAAGAGAGTGAAAAAGGAAAGCTTTGATTAGTAAATGCTATTATATGTCAAACTATGAACTTCTGCAACATGCATAGAATTTCATAAGGATGTTGTTTTTATCAGGAATTTAGAGAATGATCAGGAATTTACAGAATTATCAGGAATTTACAGAATTTTTTAGGCCCAAGCTGCAAATAAGTTGAAAGAATGAATCCCTGGAGGGAAAAAAGGCTCAAGAAAGCTTTTACATCCTCAGGGACCACCTCTTCCAACCTCAGGATCCTTGATAGAATTAAATCTGGGCAGGGATGTCATGGGCAACAAGAAAAGCTTCTATAGTTACATTGCTGATAAAAGGAAGACTGGAAAAATTGGGAGCCCTCTCTGCAAGGAAACGAGAGACCTGGTTACGCAGGACATGGAGAAGGCTTTTCTTTGCAGTCTTCACCAGCAAGTGCTCCAGTCATACTGCCCAAAACACAGAAAGCAAAAGCGGGGACGGGGAGAATGAAGAACTGCCCTGTGTAGGAGAGGATCATGTCCAAGACCATGTAAATAACCTGAAGTTATACATGTCATGGGACCTGATGAGATGCTGGTCACTAAGCCACTATCCATTATATCTGAGATGTCATGACAGTTCAGTGAAGTTCTACTGACTGGAAAAGGGGAAACATAACAGCTATTTTTAAAAAGAAAAGAAAAATATAGATGTGGGGAATTACAGACTAGTCAGTCTCACCTCTGTGCCTGGAAAGGTCACGGAACAGATCCTCTTGGAGATTGTGCTAAGGGGCCTGGAAAATAAGGAGGTAATTGGTAGCAGTCAACATGACTTCACCAATGGCAAATCATGCCTGATTAAGTTTGGTGGCCTTCAGTGACAAGGATAGAGCATGGGTGGATAAGGCAAGAACAACTGACACCCTCTACCTGAACTTGTGCATAGCACTCGACACTATCCTGCATGACATCCTTGCCTCTCAATCGGAGAGAAGAATGAACCACGGTGGATAAGGAATTGTTTGGGTGTTGCATTCAAAGAGTTGCAGTCAACAGCTCTATGTCCAAGTAGAGAGCAGCAGAATGGTGTTTCTCAGGGATCAGTATTTGGGTCAGTGCTGCTTAACATCTTCAGCAACACGGGCAGTGGGATTGAGAGGGGCTGTCAGCAAGTTTGTTGACGACACCAAGCTGTGTGGTGTGGTTGACATGCTGAAGTGAAAGAATTGCCATGAAGAGGGACTTTGACAGGCTAGAGAGGTGAGCCAAGTAAACCTCGAGAAGTTCAACAAGGCCAAGTGCTTTGTTGCTATTAGTTTTGGCATATATTCTCTTGTAGGCTTGATTAATAGAAATGCATGAAAATAGTGTCATGTGGTGTAAAAGTGGAGTAACACCAGGCTGTAAACAATAGCATAAAGTGTTATTAAGTCTGCAGTGTAAACACGCACATGATGAGAAAACAAGCCAAGTGATATTTCATGGATTTATAGTAGCTGGAGTAAATTGACCCACATTAAAACTTGATCACAGCTCTTTGGAGCTCTTTGTAACATTACTATGTTCTAGAAAAATACAGATAAAAATCAGATTTCTTTTTTCAACTCAACTGTATCATTTCAAAAATAAAGCTGAAATATAATGGTTAATACATATTTTCATAAATCAAGTTACAATGAGCTTTGAAAGCAAACTTCCCACTACCATAGATAATTTTATAATGATTGTAGGGCTTTTCATAATGCTTCAAAAATAGCAACAAAATATATTATAGAAGACTGTAATTATGAAACACAGGCAAGGTGAAGACATTTCAGTACAGATTGTATCTGAAAATGGTGATGGGCTCATGAATGTTTTATGTTTGCACAATATTACCCATTTAGCTCTTGTTATATTCAGTTATTTTAAGAGAGAAGATATATTTTTAGTAATTGCCCTCACATTACTTGATTACAAGAAATGTGTGTTTTATATGAAAAACAAACAGTATTCCTTAGAGAAAAATCTACATGAAGGCAGATGAAGCAATCGTGAATTTTCTATTCTGAAGGGAATTAGATTATTATGATCATTTGATGAAGAAACTAGACCATAACTGGCTAAACCAAGGAACTGTGCCTTACTTATTACTGTGATCTGGTTTTCTAAAAACTTCCTGAAGCATAAATGTTCCTTGGCTTGCAGAAGTATAAATGGAACATTTTTTACTGCACATGAAATAGCTATTAAATTAATTGGTGCAGAGACTTTAATCTAAAAATCCCATGTTAATATATCATGATCTCAGAGTGAAGTATTTGTTTAAATTCATCATTTCAATGGATTTTTTTTTTTTGCCATTGCATAGGATAAGAATCATGTTGGACATTCTTACTCATGACAGATGTGCAGGACCTCCCAAGATTCAAACAATGCTTCAGTAAAATGAGAATGGGAGAAAACAGTGTTCTACTGAATACATTTTAATTTATCCACCATTCTTAACCAGACCAGGGAAATATTAAAAAAGAAGGGCATGGGAACAACATATCAATGTTTAAAATAATTATATTCTATATCAGTGAAATACTGTATATATTAATATTAATTTCACATACTTGAAATATTTTCATTGGAATAAATAGATCATCCTGCCCATCATAACGTGATCAGAAATGTTCAGCTTGTCCTGGAAACAAAACAAAACACTCATTTTCACTGTGCCAAGTGCTGTAGTACTTTCCAGTATATTTTAAAGCATTATTACCTTAACTGCATTTAACTGCATTTTGAAATGATCCTTACTTCATTAAGAATATTGACTGGTAGAAGTCTGCAATGAGTTTTTTCCCTCTAAAAGGCAGGCCTTTACTACTCTCATTCTATGATCGTGGCAATTTCTAAAATAATGAGAACTTTGAACACACCATTAATGATTGCTTTGTTTAAAAACTCTGCAAGTCTGTTTATAATTGAAAGACTGGTGTTTGTAATTGAAAGACTGAAGTTAGTAGGATTCAGGTGTTTTTTGTGGGGTTTTTTTGTTTGGTTGGTTTTGTTTTCTTTTGAGGAAGAAGGCAGTTTTTCATTAAAACATTAGCATGTAGGATGAATATTTTTTCAGACTTCTGCTTTAAACTGATGTAAAATCAATACAATTTTACAATGTCTCCAGAAAGAAGGACAAAAACTAATTTGAAAGCTAGTTTTCATCATTGAATGTCACCATTCTTCTGGTGGTTCATCATTTTGCATGGAACAAGATCTGGATTACATCTTCCTTCTCATCCACAAAAACCTTACGTTGCTTCTATCAGCTGCTGTTAAGTGCTATGCTAATGCAATGCTTTTTTCTAATGCAATGTTTTTTTCTAATGTCCAGATAAGTTTCTTCAGCCTTAAGGGTGGTGGGATTTAATTTGCTTTCTACTGTGGTGTTTTCCGCCAGCTATGTTTTTTTTCTTTGTTTTTCGGATTTATATGTAAGTCTCACTTCACAATAGCAGCCAGTAAGTATGTCCTTTATACATACATATTTCCAGGTCAAGAGATGTTGATATAACATTTACCTGACATTTCTTACCCGTCCAGGTGTTGTCTATAGTCAAAAGAGAGGAATATGTGCTTCGACAATGTGATTCAGATCCTACGGGGACAAAATTGCCCTTTGTTCAGTTCCATTATTAAAGATGAAAGTGAGGATAAGTTCCAAATACACACATTACATGCTTTCCAGGAGATTAGTCTTGTTTTTCAGAATCTAACTTTAGGGGCTGAGGGTCATAACAGAGATGAAGGAATTTAATTCTGATGTAAGTTAAATATGGCATTGGATTTGATCTCAGGTCAGCTACATCACAATGACTCCTAAGGCACTCTGACAAGTTGGTTTAATTTAGCTTTCTAACAAACATCTATGATAAAGTCTGAGTCAAATATTTCATTGTGGCAGACAGTTTAACACCAGATATATTCCATTTTATTCCTAGTCTCTAATATCTCAAATCATGCATATTTGACTTTTGTGCCTCATGCCTCTAACACCTGGCACCATGAATGCAAATGCATGTAACTTGCCAAGAAAAGCATGCCTATCACATTAGCCATTACGTTTTGTCTCTTTTCCTTTTCTGATTCTTTCCTTGGAAAGCAGTACAGAATCAGCAGTCCTGGTTCTCTGAGACATTTATTAAGATCCTTAAAAGATGAGAGATGGGAGGCACTGGGATAAGTACAGCAGACTTCATGGCCAGAGATGCAATGAGGCTCCTGAGAATATCTCAGGGCATTACTTTATTCATGAACTAAAGACAGTGACTGCTGAGTGAACAGTGAACATAATAGCATACCCAATGGGTTTGAAGCCTCTTGCAAGGATATACTAAAAGCTTTTAATATTCTTTCCGCTTGTAGCAAATCCCTTCATTATTTGGTGTGTTAAATGAATGCAAAGTGCACTCATCTAAAAATCTATCTGCCTAAAAATAATATTTTTTGGAAGAGCTACTTCGAGATAGCAAAGAGGAAAAAAAATCCTTACATGCTTTGATAGAAAGTTATTTTATTTCATATGCATTAGCAAAACTGGAGTCAGCATAAGGGAACAGTGTTGCAAGTTAGAGATTGCAAGTTAGAGATGCTGTTGGAGAATATGTTGGAAGAAAAGCAGAAGAACAGTAACCATGATATAACAGTTCCAAAGGAAATAAAACTACCAAGAATGCTATCTTACTTTGCAGTAACCTTGTCTAGTGTGGGTTACAATTGCATCTGGATATGTGTACTTTTAAAAATACTGGATACCATCTGGAAATGTGTACATTTTAAAAATACTTCTTTGCAGTGAGATTCTTCAGCCCAACCTCAGAGGACTTTAATACATATCATTTTAATGCAGATAAAATTAAAAGTAAACTGAAGAGGGGAATGCTTATTTAATTTTTGAAAGACCATTCAATCACAATCAAGTTTTGTAGAGTCATGGTCTTTGGCCACCTTCCTCTTGGGTGTACCACGAAGGACTGCTATTACTAGGAGGAATTCTTTTTTGTAATGCATTGCTGCAAGAAATGTTTCAATTTGGCTCACTGCAAACAGAAAGTTGCTAAACCTAACGGTCTCTGGATTTAGTGACATTAGTGCTTGCAAATACGTCTCTCAGTCTAGCTGCTTTTAACCTGGAGAGGATTTGTCTGGTAGCACAAAGAGAATACACTTGAACTACCATTTACCTCAACAGATGTCCTATATTATTATTATTTAGTTTTATTTCAGTTTCGAAAAGAATAAAAAAAAAAGGCAAGCACTTTTGGTCTAAAGCAAAGAAGCTGTGGTGACATTTTAGTATTTTTTTCATGTCATCACTTATCTACTTAAATTTTATGGTATCATGGGATCTATTTGCCTTCAAAATTGTTGGCATTCTTCAACTTAATCTGCAGTCACATTTCAGAAACACACAGAATTGCTGTCACTTTAGAGTTGGCAAGCACTGGTTGACAATAGATCTCTGAGTTCCCTGACACACAAAGGTATACATGACCTTGTGGTAAAATATGAGCAAGTGGTTTAGTTTTAAGTTGATTTGAAATCTGCCAGGAGTCCTTATCCTTAATTTACTTCCTCTGAATAAAAATGACATTTGTTACAACTTCTTTGTGCAGTGGATTTGCAGAGTGTTAAGATAAAGTCAGAGGTCACTTTGTGTTGCTGAGTCTGTAGAGTGGTCCCCATATGTGTGCTGTCCCCAGAGGTGCAAGTTGTGTTAGTGTTGCCTCTCCACATCTGTCAGGACAGGCTGCAACCAGGTTTCTGCGTTCAACAATCTCCTGACCTTTTAGTGATGTGTGTTGCCTGCTCTGATTCTAAACTCATCTAACACTTGGGAGTTTCGGCTGTGTACTAAGATGCAAGAACACTCAATAACTTTATATTAGTGTAAGAAATGAGGTGGTGGGGAGAATGGTGCAGAAAGTGTGATTTCAGTCCAAGAAAAGGAGGTGGTATAAAGACCTATATATATATACATGGAAGGGATTATGGTTTTGTTTGAGAGTGCCATGTAGCCCTATTCAGCATAGTTACTGTGCTATATTTTAACATAGTTGGAGTAATTTTCCTGTACCCACATTGCCAGGGAGTAAGATATACTTCAAAACCAGCACACTTGCATGAATTTAGATGATAGTGACTAATTCACACCAAAATGGTATGCTACATTTCTACCCTTAATGTACCTCTTTATGGGTTTCAGTGAAGACAGCATTTAAATATGATATCGATGTTCAATTTACATTGTTTGTGGAATGGGTCTTAATGCATCAGCCAATTAATAATGGGAACTATAGACATACAATAAATACAATAAAGTTATTTATCTACAATATCTTTGCCAGTACTTACAAAGAATTAAAGTAGTGGATGCTGTGAATTTCAGACTGACTACATAACATATTGGTGCTAACTCAGCAGCCTAAAACACTAGAACACTGAAGAGAGCTTTGTATCCTCACCTGAGGTCACTGAGAAAAACAATTCCTATCTTTCAGGATATTACATCATTTACAATAATTTGATAATAATCCAAACCAAAAATGGAATCTTAACATGGCAGTAGCAGAAAAAAAAAAAATGTTTTGTATCTCTTGGGATTTTTAGAGCTTCTAAATTTGATATTGCAAACACTTTCTAAAATTAAACCATTCTCTTCAAAAAGATATTTTTAAATATTAATAAAATTAAGCATTTTCAAGCAGTTGCTGAAACTCGGGAATAGCTCTACTTTCAAGCAGGAGAAAACACAGAATAGAAACACAGAAAAGAAACACAGGGTAGAAACATTTTTCAGTTCTAATATCATAAATTGGAAACACACAGATGAAAATCTCTTTGAATGAAAATAGAAGCATCATCAATTAATTACTGCTGAAAAAAAGATATTTTCATTTAGTTATGATTCTGTCCTTAGAGAATTTAGGTCAGTTTCCAATAGCATTGGTTTAAAAAAGAAAAAAAAAAAAAAACAACAAACACCGCAATCAACTACACACACACAAACACAAAAACCAACAAAACAACAACAAAAGAACACCAAGCCCCCAAACCAAACCATGGTACATTTAATTTAAAGGAAGCCTTTAAAGTGAAGACAGAAAAAAACCCCATTTTTTTCTGTAACTTACACCCTTATCTACTTTTCTTCCCTGGAGTTTTGTGACGTGAGACTTTGCTTTAGAAATGTCAACTCATTTGCATTTATGTTAGACTATGACACATCATTAAAAATATGCATGCACCAATGTCAGATAAGAGTCTGGAATATGAATTTGTTACTGACCAGAACGTGAGTGAAAGGTTGGCCAATAAAATGCTGATTCAGTAGTGACAAACGGAAAGCCAGATGTTATTCACTTCATCATTGTAGGAGAAGTCAGGGAACATATGGAAACAAAAGTTTTAAATATGTGAAAAAGTCAAAGGTGCAGCTTTTAGAAAAACACATAACTTTTCATCTCTCATAATTTCATGGTGTGCATCTAGGAAAAGCCATCTTCACTTTCTAAAATTTCCACAGAACATCCGTATTTTATTCTAGCAGATTTGTCACTGGTTAAATAAACTTGCCCAAAGCAAGTCTCTGTGTTCTTAGCCTCTAAAAATATGAGGGAAGTATAAAATATTAAATGCACCCCACTATTCATCCACAAGTGACTGAATGTTTCCTAGAGATAATGTTCAAATCTGACATCTTTAAAAACAGGCATTAAACAAACTATTTTTAGTTATTGCACTTTGAATGCATTCTTTACTTTGAATAATTCTTCAGTGTCAGTCACTGTTTTAAGAATGTGTCTTAAGCAATAAAAGCAACTGTCTTGATGAACTTCAAGGATAGCTGTCAAGAACAGTGCTCCCATTAGCCTCCAACATTTGCTTTAGGCTTTAGAGTAACCTATATTGCTTGGGATATTACATAAAGGAAAACAAGAATAAATGCTTTTCTATACTTACTGAAAAATAAAGAAGGGTTTCTTGGCATTATAGGCAAAAATATATGCAAAGTAAATATTAAAGTAAATATTAAACACCGATTAAGTGACAACTACTTTTATTTACATCAGTTTGGATGTAAACTTGATATTCACAAAAATGAATATGGAGATTTTAGAAGACTGGTGGCATTAACTCTATGCTGCATGAGTGTAAGGGGCTTCTGTGGAGGAGTGTAAGGGGCTTCTGTGCCCTAATTAAGGAATGGAAGTAACTACATAGTTCCATAGGATTACCTGACACTTCAGCATCATTAAAATTTTGGTACTTTTACTGATACTTACGAGTCCAAACAAAAACAGTACTTCATGATCCATATTTTTTCTTTTTCCTTGGGAGATTTTAAGCCAGTTTTCTGAAAATGGAAGTCTTCACATGAGTGTTTTCTACAGTGCAAACGTTTTTAGTGTTCTATTTCTGAGTAGTCTTAGTTAGACTAAAGTTAGACTTCATTGATTTGTATAATCAGTTGATATATATATACACATAGAAGGGTATTTTATACTGACAAGCAGAATGTACAGCTTTTCGTATAGCTCTATAAATTAAGGCTTTATTTTTCGGAAAGCCACAGTTTCTTGCTTCTCATCCATAATCCAGAGAAGTGCTGCATATATTAATAATTTTTAAAGCAAATCTTTCCCAGATGGAAAGTCTTAGAAAATTTTAAAGTCTAGTTGTGTGTGACTGTTTCACACACAGGTGTTCTATATGGGAATAGGGCTATGAGGTTCCCACTTCCAAAAACTCAAAAAGTCAATTATGGAGAGTGTAGCAAAATTAATGTTTCATTTTGTATAACAGAGCAAGGGACCCGTGGAAGAAACAGCCAAATGGTTTTGCCTACTTTGTCTTCTGTTCTGGTTTGGTTTTGTAGCTTATATAATATTGAGTGCATGAATTATATTGATGTGATTTTTAAAGTCTGTTTTCTTCTGATGATGATATTTGAAAAAGGTTTTACCATTGTAGGGTTATAGTTTTCACGTTTCTTGCTTTGGTTATAACATACAATATAAAGAAAATATTGACTTTTTAGTAAGTCAGTGGAAGAGATCTCCTGATCCAAGTATGAAGTGTGGCAGAAAATGTCAAAACAGGATATATGTAATGCCTGGACTGTCCACAAGTTTGAGGTTTGGAGATCATTGTATCTCCATGGGTGGCTCAGCACATCTGGCCTTTGTTACTAGTCTGTAGTGACTCTCAATATTTTCCTCCCAGAGTCTAACATTACAGATAAATTATTTCTAAATTATAACCAAGTTCTCAGGCAATTCCTTTCATTTTTGGTAAGGTATTTTGGAAATATCTATTATTTTAACTAATGTGGGAAGAAGAAAGCTTGCACAAAAACTTAAATACTTGAGATTAAATTCAAGATCAAATTAACAATTTGTGGCCAGTCTCATCTCTTATACTGATGAGAGATGTTCTTGTGAATTCTTGTGACTGCTAGAGAATTCAGACCAAATGAAAACACTAAACAATTTTTCAGTGAACGTTAATAACTAACCCTGTTGGAATTGTAGCCTTCATAGAATCATAGAATCAACAAGGTTGGAAAAGACCTTAGAGATCATCAAGTCCAACCTATCATCCCATGACTAACTAAACCATGGTTCCAAGTGCCACATCCAATCCTTTTTGAACACCTCCAGGGACGGTGACTCCACCACCTCCCTTGGCAGCACATTCCAACTGCAGATCACTCTTTCTGTGAAGAACTTTTTCGTCACCTCGAGCCTAATATTCCAAAATGCACTGTTGCTAATGCTAGAACTAACACAGGCAAAAGTAGGAGGATTCATATTCGTATATGTGAAGTGCATCCCAGCTGCAGAAGATCTCATCTCATCTCATCATCACAGAGATCAACTTTACATCTCTAGAACTGATTTACTAATAAATACAGAATTCCTCCAGTTATGTGCCTTACTTTCTATTGCATTAGTGGCTGCTAAGAACAGATTATCTTTCTCCGGTTTTCTCTCTCCCCCTCATCTATATATCTGACTGTCTGATCTATCCATCAAACAATTGATCAATCTATTTAATGCATCTATGTAATCTAATAAAAGTATATTTTAGAGATAAAAGAATGAAGGATAACCCATACTTTGAGGTAAGACAATAGTTCTGAGACTGAGAAATGCCTGTTTGGTAGGTAACACTGAGAAAAATTTTTCTAATTGAAAGTTTGTAGAAACCTGAAAAACAAAGGCAATGATTTAGGACATAGCTGAGTGTATCAGAAGCAAACTCAATGATGGCAATGGTGTTTCTTGAAGATCTGATAAAAGCTATTATTCTTTTACATTGCTACTGGTTGTATTACAAAGTAGCCCATTAAGCACACAGGCTGAATGACAAAAAAGTTGTTTGAGATGTCATTTTATCCTGTAGTAAAGGAGTGACACTATGATGTATAGCAAGACATGAAGAAGATGAACAAGTGATGGCATTCTTTGCTGTGTGTAACTACCTCAAAACCACAGAAATCCTAGTTATGCACTGCCAACTGAGCATATCTCTGCTTAACTGCTACAGATCCACTGAACAAAATTGTGTTGATAAGGACAGTTCATGTCCATAAACAATCATACATTTTGGGAGATGAATTTTCTTCAAAAAAAAAAAAAAAGAGAAAAAAATCCATTCATTCAACTATTCCAATGAAACTACTGGTAGAAATTAACTTTGAATTATTTTTTTTTTAATCTCATCTTTATAGCACAGTACTATGAAGCCCTTAAAGCCTATGGAAATTCTTAGTACCCAACCAAATCTGCTCCATATTTATTGTTACCTTGAAATGCTTGTATTACAGTTACAGTAAGGTTTTTCTAGGTATAATTTCTTCATATGTGGCTCAGAATTCACTCACAAGCAAGTATTTCTTTGCAAATACACAACTGACTCAGAGTTTTTTGTTTTCAACTGAGGGTTATTTTCTTTTTCCTGTCTTTCCCCTTTTCTACAGTAACTGGTTTAAAAATACACTATCTGGTGTAACACAAAATCAAAATAAAGAGAAGGAAGATAGAGTACTAAGACGTGATTTCATTTTAAGAATCATTAATTTTTTTGGTAAGACTTTTGATGTTTTTTCTTTCCTGTTAGCAAAACGTTTTTCTGTAACACATGCAGATTTCTGTCTTCTGCAATGGGATTTTTATTGGTTCTTTCACAGATAAATATAGCCAGCATCCTGTGAGTCAAAATTCCACTCTTAGCTTCAGGTTAATGTCAGAATATCATGGAAACTACAGAGATCTGATAATTAAGAAAGTTTCCACAGACTTCTACGTTGTTATATCAAAAGCTGCATCTACATACTGACAAACCGCTAGCTCTTGCTACTTGACATCAATTTCTAAAATACCATAATTACTGTATTATTGCTCTCATGCCTCACTTATTCCTATAAATTGATATTTTTACCCTTCTCTGTCCTGAAAATTATCTCTACAGGCTTGCTGACTAAGAGCTCACAGAATATTTTCATTGCAATGTGCTTCATGTGTACCCCTGAAGTAATGTCAATTTAAAATAGCACTTGTGCAGTAACCAGCTGAGTATTCCAATTTACTAAAAGCACACAAATTTCTGAATAATGTTGGAAAAATGCATCTCCGAAACCATTACTGCTGTCCTTGTATTGGTTGACTATGGTTCTTTTTTTTTTAATGTGAAATTAGAATTCAGCTTGATTTTTTTAAGCCTGCAAAGGAAACCAATTATGCTGAGAAGGTTCATTAAAAGTACCTGATAGACAAAAGGTGGGGGTTGTCTGCTGAAATGAGGGAGTGTACATTTGAGAAAGGTAGTTTAGGTTCCCTCTAAGATAGTGAAAGTGTGTTTAGTGTAGTTAATCACATTTAAGGTTTAACTCATCCTTCACTGTATATCTGCTTTGGAGTGACGCTTCATCCTTAAGAGGATATCTTAAGATAGCTTCTGACTATCTTAACTGGATCTCTACTGGTTATAGTGGGATCCAATGTAGCTGGTTGAGGTATGGACAAATACGTTGTTACAGATGTCTGAATAAGATTAATTCCATTACAGTGGAATAACTTGCACTGTCAAGGGTGAAAATGGAGTACAGGAAGGAGAATATTTAAACATCTAACTGAAGGCCCTTGTTCACACTGGAAGTCCATAACCAGAAGAGATGAATAACCTAATCACCTTAACTGAAGATATCCCTTCCTGTCCTATGTCGCATTTAAGTAAGCTTAAAGAAATTGGTTCAGTTGCAGTCGAATATTCACATAAGCAAAAGTTAAAGCTTTTCCCAATACTCATTCAAAACCTGATATTTGCAGTAAAAAAAAAACAAAACCAAACAATTAAAAAAACCCTGTAAATAAATTCAGAGCAAATACACACTAATGATATGAACAGAAGTGCTACAACACAACCAAGGAATGCTGTATTTTATACTAGATAATACTCACAAAAGGTTTTTCTTAAAGATATTTAACAGCTAATTTATGTGTGCATTAGTTGAATACCCTTATAACTTTCATCCTAATTGTTGCTTTTCTTTCCTTATCAGAACTGGTCAGATAACAAAAAAATCCCTCATGAATATTTTAATGAATAAGTAGAGTGAACTGATATGCTGTGTGCCTTATTGTATGTTATTTGACAGTATTCTGACAATTGACACTTTGTTCATGAAAATGAGTGCAAATCCCACGAGTACAAGACAGTGTGATTGTTCATCCAAAGGTCCATACCAGTAATATATTCTGTGCTTTCTCTAGTTGTCACTTGTAACATATCTGTTTAAAAGCATTCACATATCCATTGGGCTCTAGAAAAAATATGAGACTTAAGCAAAAGATTAAATATGATGAAGGAATACATAAAATTAACTGATTGTTCTGAAATGTGTCAAGCTACAATTAATTTTAATAATCTTATCAATGATTAAATATTTACAGTATATTTACAGGCTGCAATCAAAGTACAAGGAATTATGGAAAGAGAAAGCTTACATGGTTAAACACACTTTTAAGCTCTTTGCTGGTTTGTAGTAAAATTTCTATAGAGGTTGTGGTCCTGCTTGCAATGATTAATAAGCAAGAGAGACAAAGAAAGAGGCAAGAAGGTGACAATTGTTCTGTGCTGTTCATACAGATGCCACTCCTTCTTATTGTACTGGGGTAGTTTGGGAGTAAATGCTCAATGAAATGTAATATCCACATATACAATAAAAATTAAAATAAAATTCAGCAAATACAGTATTTGCTGTATTTGAATAGTATTTGAATAAACACATAAATACAAAATAGCCTGTGCTCCTATTTTAGGAGTCTGGATAATAGTATATGTCGGCAAGAAACAGCTTTCTATTTTACTCTCTGCCACTGCTCGTGATAGTTTTTCCCTCACCCTTAAGCAGTATCTGGTTTTTTTCTTTGACTTCTCTATGTTTAATTGTTTTTGTTCCAGCTGCCATCTCAACATTACAAGATCTCATAGTTGTGGTAGTTCATCTTTTTAAATAAATATTTCAGGTTTATTACCTTTAGTGAAATGGGATTAAAAAAAAAAGTCATTTTCTCTAATTCCTTAATTTTCAAGAGAACAATCTCTTTCATGTCTCTTTCCTCATCTACCATTCATTTAAATACTAGGGTTTGCCTTGGATTTGATTTAATCTCTGTTATAACTTTATAAACCTTTCATGGATTGCTTTGATGTTTCTTTCCATTCAGAGAGAATACATTCAGTTTTTTGAACCTTTTTCATACTACAAATCTATTAAGCTTGATATCATTTTTTTTTGCTGAAGCAGGATACAACCCTCAAGTCACATGTTTAAAAAAATGATTGAAACAAAATCTATATATTAAACAAATTACTGTTACTTTTAACAGAGGTTAACTAGACTTTTTAGTAGATTTTATAGATCTTTAAATATATAGCATGAGTCATTTGAACAGCTCATCTTGAGAAGAGGTGAATTCTGTTGTATTTGCAATCTGCCTTTACATCTGTGCTTTATACTAACTTTAGGTGTGCTTCTAAGAATTCTATTTATGCCAATTTATACCAGCTGAGGATTTTTCTTGTAGTCTGTTTCAAATATTCCTTCTCCATGTTAGTTAGTCATGGTGGTACAAAGAAATCAGCATGTAAGAGAAAGCATTAACAGCTGCACCCCATGCTGAACTAATGTTCATGCAGATTAACAGAATCATGCAGATTAACAGAATCTCACCCTATTACCAATATGAAAGTTTTCATAATTATGAATATGCCTTTTGTCATGATGGGAGCCAAGACCATCCCCATCAGCTTCAACTCTATGACTCTCTGAAGCATCACATGAGTCATGAGGAATTTAAATCTGATCATGCTCTTGATCTGTCTCTCTTCTAAATATGATGGTGTCTACTTCTAAGAATTTACAGAGAAAAACAAACCAAAAAAATCCTTTACATGTTAGTCCATCTCCTGTCTGGTAGAAATAGGGAATAGTCTCCTGTTTGGTGGAAAATACACAGAAGGTAACTGCAGATTAAGCCCCAATTCTGGTAATGAAAGGAAAAACTGCTACTAGCTATGGTGAGATTCTGTAGTTGCTTGTGTATGCCTCTGGCCTTAGGTGTTTAATAAAAGGATGTTGATGAACAAGCTTTGATGAGTATGAACTATGCTCATTCTAGGAACCGCTAGAAATCAAAGCTTACTTTCTCCCTGCTGCTGGTTACATTTGGGTCTACATGTTTACTGTTTCAGTCACTGAGTGCATGCACTTTATTTAAAGGAGTTCAGTCAACTGTACAAATAAAGGAGTTCCTAGCAGTAGATTAATTGTCTGTTAGTTGCCTGTTAGTCTTCCCACTTGAACTGGCTTCACAAATTGCTGATTTAATGTGAATAGGGCAGGGTAGGAGAACAACAGGACACAAATTTTCTTTAGCAAAGTCTTTGCAATCCACACCTGAATGACACTGTGCTTATCACAGTCTAATATTTTTTCAACACATCTGCAAGAAAAGAAATATCTAGGGATAGTTATGTGGACATAAAAAGGACCAAAAAACACTATAAGGAAAAGTACATTTTCCTTTTAACTTAATACCTTTGTCCCCTGGTTAATTGATTATGTATTTTGCTTAATAGAAGGTGATTTTATTATCAAGTGCCTGATACATATAAAAAAGGATGTAGGCAGCTCTTGAGTGCCCAGATCTGAAATACATCTGAAGTCTCATATACATGTACCATCTATTCTAGAGGCCCTGAGCACCTTATTTTTTTAGAGTTCTTTTATGCTTTAATTGTGCTACATATCTTAAAATGTCCCTCTTGAAAGGATTTATGCAGCCCAAACTTCCTCATACATAAGGATAAGCAGGCTAAGAATGATATGACTGATATTTGCTTTGATTTATGTCAGATGTAAGGAAGTTAAAATATGTAACAGTACATAGACATTTTTTAATATGGTAAAACTGTCAATACTAGAATCAGCAATAAATATATTGTAACACATCTGAACATAAAAGTGATATGTAACTGCAAACAGGCAAATGGAGATTTGTGGTATATTTGCTCCAACATGGTGGTTTGTGCAAGTAGCAAATTCTAGAAAGAACAAAGGAGGTATAATGAGAGATGCCTG
The DNA here is from genome assembly GCA_013399975.1 of Indicator maculatus. Taxonomy (NCBI): domain Eukaryota; kingdom Metazoa; phylum Chordata; class Aves; order Piciformes; family Indicatoridae; genus Indicator; species Indicator maculatus. Next base: position 31,079 of record VXBD01006616.1, read on the forward strand.
ACAGAATTAACATTTCAGAACAAGCATGAAAGATGCCTGGTGAAACCAGAACTGTCCCGAAAAAGATGAGCTATGTCATGAGAAGAGATAACTTTTTTTTTTTTCCTAAGTGTTGAGCAGAACAAAACAAGTGTAAGAAAAATGGAGAGGAAAAAAACCCATACATACTGGGTCACGGTTTTCTTCAACAAAAAGTTCTCAGTTCTGGCCACTTCATGGTACCTTAATCATGAGCTTGAACTGACTGTGGTCACAAGGTGACATTATGCTCCCCCAGCCCTTATTTTCATAACTCTGCTTGAGTGATGGCCACCAATGGCAGTTGTGATGGATGTGTCTGGTCGTGATGGCAGCATTCAGCTTGCAGTGGATTCAGGGGAGATTGGTGGCAGCACAATAGCTGGGAGCTGATTTGAGCAATGTCCCCACTTAGCCACAGTGCTTGTCAAGGTCTGACTCAAGCAAAGTTTAGAAGAAAGTAGTATCTGTAGTCAGTATGTAGGTGTGACTGAGACAACCATTGAGCTCCACGGGTGACAGATGGCCTGGGGCCCATTGAACTCTCCTGCATGGCAGTGAGCTGCAAACCCAGATCTTCCCTTGGTTATGGATGTCTTCCAAGGTTATGTCTATTGCAAGGTCCTTTACTCCTCAAAGCTAAGAGATTTCTTGATGTAACAGATTCTGAGTAAGTGATTAACAGATGCTGAGTTTTGAAATCTTATCTGATATAAAGTGACAAATAAAATCCTTTACACATAAATTGTTGATATGACTAAGTCTGAATTCAGTCACACCTAAACTCCCCTCTGAGAAGGAGTTCAGAACGCAAAAGGGTCCTTTCTGAACTTCATGATTCAACAGAAGGGTCTCTCTGGAAGTTTTGTCTGAACACTGTCCTCTGTGCAGTGTACCTTGTCATCAAATACGGTTAACAACTGTTGCATTTACTATCAAATGGTTAAATCACTTTTTTATATCAATAAACATATTGCTACTTCTGTCCCATGAGTGAAGTGCATCACTTCATCTGTGACACAACCCTAACTTGCCCTGACAAGAGGTATTATTCGTCTTCACCCCATTTAGGATAAAATTGTTAAGGATTAACTGTTTGAATATATAGTGATATTATATTGACCATGTGTGATGTCGACAAACATCAGTCCAGTAAAATGTTGAAGTTTGAATGTAGCCTGATTTATCCATCTTCTTGGTATTTCTATCAGAAAATTGTCTAATGCATTCAGTCTGTGGCACAGTAAGTCTATCTTGAGACTTTTCTCTGTACTGGAAGAATTGTTTCTTAATGTGTGTTCTTAGTATCCAAAATTATTTTCTCAGCTTATACTTTTCAGTGCTACTGTAGGACAATTAAATAAGAATTATTTATTATTGTATTAACAAAATACTGAAATCTCACCCAAGGCAATTATTTTGTAGATGAGAATTCTATTCTAAGGACAAATAAATAGATCTGGTTTAAATGCACCTACAAAGACCTAAAAGGACTTTAAGATGAAGCCTTATTTTTGTTTTCTGGCTTTTTTCTCTTTTTTTCCCTTTTAATTATATATTATGCTCTAACAACAGTAATACAGTACATGAATGTATTTTAGATGTGCAGCAGATATCAGCATATGGGTGTATTTGGCAAATCCAACACTTTACCACGCATTCCTAGAACATTTAAAAATGAACAAATGTGTGAAGATAAACCCCCTCAGATATCCTCCTGTCTCCAGTGGCACAAAGTAGGTCTCTAGCACTCTGAAGCAGCATGGTCCTTCTATTTTTCAGACTGATTTGTCCAGTGAAATCCAGCAAATTACAGATTAGAATTGGAGAAGTATTAAAGAGTGAAAAGCTCAAGAAAATTTTCAATTTTTATTCTTTTATTTTTTTAATTTTATATACATTTTGGAAAATAAAATAAATAAAATGAAATAGTGTAAAGCCCTTTGAAACCTGTTCTGCCCAAGAGGGAGGGGACTTCATCTACATATATCCCAAGGGAAAGGACAGTCAGTAGGTAAGGAACTAATGGAGGCTACATCTCTATAGGTGTGACTTCTAAAATTACAGAATGCAGGCTGACTAAAAGCAAAATGGACTGTTTGCTTTCCAGTGAAATCTCACCCCCTCTTTAGCCCTTGCTTGCAAGTTCTGGCAGCACAGTGCTGTTGAAAGAGTTTTGGCTGAATACAGATGGTCTCTGAAAAGGCAATCGTATAGCTGCCTCTGATTTGAGTGGAAGCTGGATGATGTAGGCTGTAACTTCCAGAATTAGTCAAAGTACTGCTGTGACAGATTCTTGAACCAGCCTCTGATTATATAATGTGATAGCTTCTGGATTCAGAGACGTAGGGTCTAAGTTGTAGGCAGTCAAATACACACCTAAAGGTCCCAACAAAGGGAAAAGTATAAGTGCAACTTTAAATCAACCACATAGTTATTATCTGCTAGCATACAGAATTCCTTCAGTCTATGTCTAATATTAAAGAAATACTCACACATTTTATCAAATATAGATAGATTACCTGCCTTGGAATCATGAAGAGCTTTACTGCAGGAGTACTCTGTAGAAAGCAAAGGCATAACTATAACTTCCCATATTGCTAACATGCCATAAAGTGCTTCTGAGAATATTTCAGTCTGCACACAGAATCACAGAATGTATCTGGTTGGAAAAGACCCCAAAGATCATCCAGTCCAACTCTTCACCCAGCACTGGTGGGTCCATACTAAACCATGTCCCTAAGCTCCAGGTCCACACAAAGCTTGAACACCCCCAGGGATGGTGACTCCACCACTGCCCTGGGCAGACCCTTCCAGTGTTTGATAAACCTTTCAGTGAAGAAGTATTTCCTAACATCCAGCCTAAGCCTCCCCTGGCACAGCTTGAAACCATTTCCTCTAGTCCTGTTGCTTGGTGTCAAGAAAAGGCTGGCCCTCTCCTCGCTCCAACCTTCCTTCAGCCTCCTCTTCTCTAGACTGAACAACCCCAGCTCCCTCAGATGCTGGACATGATCCAGCGCTTCAATATTCTTTCAATAGTGGGGGGCTCAGAACTGAACACAATACTCAAGGCATGGCCTCATCATTGCTGAGTACAGGGGGAAGTTCATCTCTCTGTTCCTGCTGGCCACAGTGTTTCTAAATACAATCCAAGATGCCACTGGCATTCCTGACCACCTGGGCCCACTACTGAATCGTGTTCAGATGACTATCAACCAATACCCCCAGGTGTCTCTCCAAGTGGCAGCTTTCTAACCGCACATACCCAACTCTGTAGCTTACCATGGGGTTGTTGTGAAGGAAGGTAGGAAAAGGCTTCTTAGGTCTGCTGATACATAAATACCTTGGTTCTAGTAAGAATTAGGAGTGGATCATCATGAAAGACCATAGGAATTAGGAAAAAGCCTGACAAGCACTTGCTTGACTAGGGCCCTCTGTATGCTGAGTTCAGTTAGGCCCTGTATTTAATCTTCTGTTTGTGAGTTCTTGCCTTATTCCTTCTTGACCCTTTCCTTCTACCTCCTCATTGTTATCCACCTGAGCCCCTTGTTCTTTGCTTACCTGTCTTGGATTTCAGAGGTACATTTTTCTTAATTTCTTTCCTTCACCTTTCATGGCATGGCAATTTTTCTCTGAATCTGTGCCAGATTACTCATATTCTCCACTCTGTATTTAATTTCTTTCTTTGCTAACCAATGTCTGCCCTACTTTTTGCACCAGCAATTCTGTTTGCCCATAATAATAAAAGAAAAAAGACATGACATAGGCCTACACACTGATTCATTATCCTCAGGACTGGTTAGTAGCCACCAAATTCCCAGGTACAGTTTGGCTCATTCCTGAGTGGTCAAATTGTAATGATGTTTATGTAGGGACAAGAAGATGGTTATTGGTGGAAACTTAATTTATGTCTAGGAATATTCACTGGTGGCTTACCTTTATCTCCCACTAAAGATGCTCCAGTTCAGTCTGATTATTTTTACTCCAGTAAAGAGAATGTGAAAAAGCAGAATTGGTTGCCAAGGAGTCTGTCTTTAAAATATTTTCAGAAAGCAGCTATTTAATGAAAATATCTGTTGTTAGCAGTCAAACACATGCACCAAAAGGGGATTTTGAGTGTTGTGGGATTTTTTCAGCCTCTGCTTAGGCTTAAGAATTTAGTTTTTACATCACATTCTTATTTTATCTTCTTGATCATTATTTTTATGAATTTTCACAGATAAAATACGGTTAGTCACTTCTCCTCCCTATAGCTGCAATCACAAAGGCAAAAATAATCAGAAACATTTTGATGAACATCCTTCTTACAGATTCAGGGATCATTTACGCTGTTTGCAAATGCCTTAGTATTGTACCACAGGTATAAGAAGAACCAGTAGATGGCTCTGCAATTCCTGAATTACAAGCGAGGAAACAGGGGAGGCTTTGATAGCTTTGACTTTTGTGAGCAAATTTGATTTGGTGACACCAATGACAGGAATAAAATTCATGCCGACTTGCTGAAATGAGACACTTCCATTTGTTATGCCACACTGTTTCAAAATGGCCAGTCTGTCCTCAATCCACATCGACCTTGAGGACTTCCGACAGAGCACCGGGAATGCTGTCATTCTGTACAGGCAACAGCTCCAAATAAATTGGCAGGAGGATGACACCCAGTGTACAGGAGAGGGCAGAGTTACAAAGCATTGCCATGTCCTGCTTGCTGCAGAGTGATAAACATGAAGATCTGGAGACTGTTACAGATGCCTGCACCCAGCAGTGTGGTACCCTGAGAAATGGGAATAAATTTGAGCACAGAACAACTGTGCTGAACATATGCCTGCACAGAAATTAACTACCAAACACTCAGAAAAGGTTGTTCCTATTTTGCTCAAAGAATAAATCTGGCCAAGAACGAAAAAGATAAAATCAGGAAGAATATGCACTGCAAAACCCTACTTTTATTAGTCAAGGAGTTTAATCATATGACAGGCAATTTACTTGAAGTAGCAGGATTTCCTCTCTTCCTAGCTCCCATTCCAGAGTTGTTTTAAAAAGAAAGATGTATCAATTTAACACATATGGCAAAAATGCGTGAGGATGTTGATATTTAAACATTAACACACTAAACATTATATATTTATGCTTCTAACTCACAAATAAATATGTTCTTTAAGCCCCTTACTATCTTCTTTCACCATTGGTAATGAGTTTCAGAGCAAGGCAAGTAAGATTACAATGAAGAAAATTCATATAACACTATTCTTTATTTCACTGCATAGAAGCTGCATATGGAGAGATCATTCCATTTATACAATGCAGTAAATTTCTGTGACCTTTCATTTACTTAGGAAAGGCTGAAGTATTTCACAGAATTCAGTATTCAGCCCTGGTATTCTCATGGAAAACAATGTTCTTCAAATAATCTGAGGTGCAACCATTAATATATTTTAGAATGTATAAATGCAGTCATATTTAGCTGGGTAAAAGAAAAACCTAAGTTTAAGGCAGCCTCCCTAAAATTATATAACCCTAAGTGTATTTTAACTTTTCCTTATTAATGACAATTAAATAAACCTTGTTTCTATTGAGAATAACGTTACCAGGGTAAACTATCTGAAATTACATTATATTCACTACTCAAGTGCAGGCAGTCATAATGGAATAGCTGATGTATGCCAAAGCACTTCCATGACAGCTGCATTCAACTTCTGCCCTATGGCAAGCCTGAGATAATTAGATTTCAGTGTGTGTATCCAACATAACTCTTGGATTCCAATACCTAGAGAACTGAGGGGGAGAGAAATACCCCCAGGTTCAAGTAAATACAGTCTGTGTAGCCACTTAGCTGTATTCAGTGGTGATAACCACCCACATCAAATGTGGTATTATTTGGTAGTACTAGTTCATCATCAACATTTGACTCCTTCCTCCTTACTTTGTCATGTGACAAATCAGTGTCAGTCCAAAACAGGATTACCTCTGAATCTTTCAGCTTTAACCAGCACCACAGAACTGAGAGAGGCTGATTGAAGAAATGCTTCTCTGTTTATTCCTGAATTACAGAATTGCCTTTGTATTCATTCCTGTCCTGTATCAGGAGTATGTTTGAACACAGCAGTCATATCACATTTCAAAATTAGAATGGAGAATTTTATGGCCTGTGAAAACCAGTTCTTTAAGGTTACAGGGAGAGTACAGAGAAATCTTTTTAATATTAACACTATATTTAGTAGCTCTTTGTATTTTTAAATCTTTTTTTTAATCCATCTCCCATTCAGTAAATGTCCATATATTCCATTTTGTATTCTAACCACTAGCATATTACCATTACAATAACAATTCATATTAGTTGAGATAAATACAATAATTTTACTAAAGATTTAAGACAGAAACCTCAGCAAACTGAATTTCTAGTAATTTTAAGTCAAACACTAGTAAATAACCCCCATTCCTAAATATGCAGTATTAAGACCAGATTTGTTTCAAGGTTTCAAATTATTACACTTATCCATTTTAATATAATAGCTACTGGTAGGTTCAAAACACATATATTCCCTTCTCACCTATGCTGTAATTTGTATATAGTATACACTTCATGTAAAAAATGTTTAGTATACATCTACATTCAAGCTAATATATAATTTTCACTACAGATACAGTGTAAAGGGTAAAAAAAAAGAAAAGAAAATTGAAGACACTAACAGATATCTACAAATGTTTTAGAAGTTTATGGATACAAAAAAAAAAAGAACATTGGCAATTACCACTTTCTTATAAAAAACAAAACCAAACCCATATGTTAGGTGCTGTACATAATGTAACTGTTTGCCCTATTTGTTCTAGGCTTTTGTTACAGTTCGGATTTTTTAAACAGAAAAGGTTGGGGGTTCGAATTTTCTGCTTCCTAAACCTGCTGCATCCTTATCCTCTGTCGAGTAAAACTGGAGAGAACTCAAAGCAGATGGTATAAAGTAACCAGAGTGAGAGATGAAGCAAATACTTCAGAAAGAACTGTGAGAAAGCCTTTCTATCCCCATCATGCCAGGACACTTCCCAGCCCACATCCACTCTAAAATTAAGTATCATATGGGATTCAAGGCTAGTAATGCTTTCATACAAGAAGCTCAGAATTATTTAGTACAAAATTTAGAAAATATCCAGATGGATGTCTTTTTGTCACATTAGGGTGTCTATATTTAAATGTTTTGATATGTATTTGTAAAAGCTTTTAAATATATACACATATAATAACACCAAATCATAAATATATCATCATTTACCTTAAAGTCTGTCTATTTTTCCCTGCTGTGTACATGTGTTCTGCTTTATATAAAAGAAAATTCATGCAGTAAACATGTCTTAAGATCATTCTTGATGGCAATATTGGGTGAGAAAGCAGCCTTTCCCTGTAAAAGTTCTCTGTTGGTACTCTTTAAGGAATACTCCTATTTGTGTAAATGGAAAGTATGTTTCTCTAGTGAAATGACTGTACCATTGACCGAGTGAAGAAAACCACAGACTCCACAAACTCTGCTAGGAATAAGCAGCCAATGACAACATATCTCCTTTTGGGCCAGAACAAATTATATGCTATCCAGACCTCTCTAACAGGGTTTATTTTATTGATTTCAGGAAGCTGTATGAATTCAATGACAGAAATGAATACATTACTAACATGCAACAGCCTTAAAAAATATAGATTTAGATCAGGTCTCCAATATTTGATCATTGGCACCTTACCAACAGCCCAGAGGTCACATATAATTTACATAAAGTCTATCAGATTTCCTTCCCTCTCATCTATTTAAAGATAGGATGAGATGCACAGATTCATTTGTTCCAAGGGGTGTTGGTGGTTAGTCCTTGAGTGACTGATAAAGGACTCTATTTTTGTAGGCCATAATATGACCTTGAAATACAGGGAATTTGCCTTTCCTTAGTTACAAACAGGTATCAGAATAGTGACAAGGCATATTATTTTTATTTTGTTCCCTATTCAGTATTGAAAATGCTGCTTTTTTCCATCTTTCTTTTTCTCTCTGAAAAAAGATTTAATAAATTAGAATTACAGAATCACAGAATCCTGTGATTCTAATTCATTAAGGTATATTCATTAAGGTATAATTTATCAAGGTATATTGTTTTTCTTTTGTTTCCTATTTAGTATTGAAAACACTGCTCTTTTTTCCTCTCTGAAAAAAATGATTGAATGAATTCATAACTTCTGAATTAGGAATAAAAAAATCCTTATACATTAATCAAATACTCCCGTTCCCTAATGGCCACATTGACTAAAAATTGTCTTCCTTTGGTGCACCTGGGCTCTGGTAGAGAGACATGATCATGAAGATTATTAATCCATTTGACATTAAAAGGCATATTGGGACACACTGTAAATCGTCACTAGTATGCATTAAGGAAATATATTAAGAGTGGCAAAACCAAAATGCAACATTCAGAAATGAATCCTTAACAGTATAAGCATAGTTATTTAAAGGAATAAGTGGAAGTTTTGTACAAGTTAATGTATAGCAACTGTTTTGGATGCTTAAATGATAACAAACTGACCATTCCTTATTTTGTGGGAATCTGAGGAGAAGTGATTCATAGAAAGATGTTCTTTTGAAAGCTGTGGGTTTGATTTTTTCCTAACTCCAAAATAAAATTACACTGCTAGTTGGAAATATGAATTTATATTTATTCACAATTAAACACTCAAAATGCAGGAAAGCTATATTGAATTCATTGTGTAAAGCTAAATAATTTAATCTTTCCTATAAGTAAACTGCTGAACACAATATTAATCATTAATTAGGAATTCCTGAACCTAAGACTAGCTATAGAACAGCTACTGCTGAAGATCCATGACCAAGGGCCTGCTCTTGAATGAACAAGGATACTTGCTGTGGGAATTTGAGTTGATAAATTCCTCTAAGCTACTGAGCTGAAACATTTGAAGTTCTGCCCACAAGTACTTCAGAAAGTGTCAAATGGCAGTTTCAGTAAGAATCTGTTGCTAATAGTGAAGATTTAATAAAGAGATTGATCAGCAGAGGAGGAGTTGATATAACAGTAAGAACAAGTACATTCACAGTGACTGGAATAGCCTGTAGTGCATTATGTCCACCCATGCTGAAAGAGATAAGGAATGCTTCTTAGTAGCAGACAATGGTTATTTGAAGTAATTGCATGTCCAGAACAGCTTCAATTCAAAACCACAGGAGCACTACAGAGGGGGTTTTTTTTGTTGTTTTTGTGGTTTTTTTTTTTTTTTTTTGCGTCTTAAGGTTTACCAATGCAGTGTCAAACAGCAGACCACAATTCACTGCAGGAGAATGCCAACCACTTGCAGAGCTCAACAGCAGGAAATACTCACAGACTGTTATCTTAAAAGCAACAGAGACAGGCACTTGAAAATAAATGCTGAGTCTGAAGAAACAAAATGATCCTAATCTGCTGCCTGGTAAACACTGCACCGTATGAAAGTGTGCTCAAAATTCCTGTATCTGGAGACTGTCTTTTCTCAAATCTAATTTATCTTCCCTTTGGACTACGCTGTTAATAAATAGATGAAAAGCCCAATGTGGTACAGCTCATGGCAAAATTTTTAAATAGAAAAATTGGAAAGAGGATCACAGAAGCCTTTTCTTAAGCAATTTGATAAACATGTATGGAATGGTTTTATCTAAGACTCACAATACAGGTATCAGAATATATTTTACCTTCAGGACAAGAAGATAAACTCAGAACAGTTTAAAATTGAATGTAATTAAGAATTGTTTTCTTACTGTAGAATTGAAACTTTTTCAGTTTGGACTATCACAAATACAACTGGGAACAAAGCAGGAACAAGGGGATAGTTTGAAAGATATGCCGAAACCCACGGCCAGTGCATGGCTTTCAGTGTACCTTTCAAATAAATAACAGTAAGTACAAAGCTGAAAGCTACTACAGCTGGCATCTGAAATAAAGATAAGCATTCAAGAAAGACTGCATATGTGATGCAAATGGGATAGTGTGTGGTTAAATCAGGTTAGCCAAAATATCTTCTAACAAGGGACAAAATGAATTCTAAGATCCTCCTATGTATCCAGCAACTGGGGTTCATTACTTTCTTTCTTTACAGATGTCTATGAAACTCAACATCTTAGCGTTCTGCATATTAAATAACAAATCTTAATATTGAAGTCAATGATTAATGCACTGATGATTTACCCATAAAGCAGTGTCTGCTTTGGATCACGTGATATTAGCCCCTACTCTTTTTGTAGTTTCTCCCTGTTAAAATCACATATGGTTTTAAGAGCAGATCAATGAATTTCAACTACATTGAATGTTTCTTTTGGGAAGGAAGAACAATTTTTATGGTTGGAGAACTAGGAAAGGATCAGATATGTAAATTCTACTCTAGACTGCATAAGAACACAGAGACTACTAACTCAAAATTGGAAAACTCCATAAAATATTTTTTTTCTCTGCATCACAGCATACTTTTATAGGCTTACGAATTTGCTTGTGATGGTAGCTACTATGCACTGTGTCATAAGATAACAACAGTTGCATGCTTTCACATCATGAAGTAAAACACATATATCTTTGAAGAGAGCATATGAAAGATTGCACTATAAAATCTGAATTTATACAAAATACCTGATAATTTTGGATAATTTAATTAAGATTGGACCATTTCGATTTTGAAATTGTCACTAGCTGCAAACATTTTGCTGGCTTATCTTTCATTAATTTACATATCTCTCTCTAACACTGTTAAAGAAAATAATTCCTTAAGATAAATCTATTTGTGGTTTATAAACATCCCTAAGCAGTTGCAAAAAAGGTCTAATTTCCTGTGATTTCGAAGTATGAAAGAATGTGGTTAAAAAAATTCATAATAGTAGCAGTAATAATAATACTACCAATAACAATAGGCGTATTAATCAAAAGTATTTGTGAGCATTTCAGTGGAATACATAGGTCCCAATGAGCATTCATGATGTCCTGAAAATGACAATAACTGAGCACAATAGGACAAGTCCAGTTTTCACAAATGTCTGAAGTTAAGATCACCCAAAACTGGACCACCTAAATATAATAGGGAAGAGATGGCATTTAAGGATCAGACTTCTGCTTACTTGATCTCTATTGCTAGATGTTCCTGAGTTCCCTGTGGTCAATAGTTTTTAACCAGGAGAGATGTGAGGTCCTGCAGCAGTTCTAGAGAAGGACAAAGAAGCTGGGGAAGGGCGAACGGGTCTTATGAGGAGTGACTGAGGGAACTGAGGTTATATAGTCTGGAGAAAAGGAGGCTGAGGAGGGACCTTACCAATCTCTACAACTACTTGAAAGAAGATTTTACCAAGGTATTGTTCTCTTCTCCATAGTAACAAGTTACAGGACAAGAGAAAATGGCCTCAAGTTGCACCATGGGAAGTTTAAAATGAAAATTGGAAGAAACTTCTTCACTGAAAGGTTTTCAAGCACTGCAATAGTTCTCCCCAGGGAGATGCTGGAGGTGTTAAAAAGACATATGGATGTGGTGCTATGGAACATGGTTTAGCACTAGAATTGGTAGAGTTATGTGATGGTTGGACTAGATGATCTTAAAGATCTTTTCCAACTGAAACAATTCGATGTTTCTATGACTCTGTGAAAGCAAACCCAAGAAGAAACTCATTAGTTGTCTTACTTTGGTATGAAAACTCTCACAATTGCTCTTCTGAAGCTACTCCAGCACACCCATCCTCCCTGCCCTCCAAAACTGAGCACTGAAAATAAAGAGAGAATAAAATGTTATTGTTTAGTGTATAGGGCACACACCAAGGAGAGAGATAATCTCAATTATATTCTCTGTGCTGAGGATTGTTTATGCATTTTCAAAAACGTATTCGGCAAAATACACTAAGTGTCCTGAGCTGAGGAAGAAGATGTCTGCTTCCAAGCATCCCCATTAGGGTAGAGAAACATGATCTCAAGTGATCACACTGATTTGTATTTTCAGCCCTAAAATCTTGATTTAATTTCTTTATTGTGACATACAAGAATAACTCAATTATGCTCACCAACCCAGTGATGAAACACACACATACTGCTGTTATTTATATCCAAAGCCTTACTAGAGGGATACAAACATTTGAATCTCTGCCTTCCAGATCTCTTGAAAAGGCTTTCCCCCCTATATGACTGAAGTAGAAATTAGTTTCCTGAATTATACATCCCTCTAAAGAACAAAATTATATTTCTAATTGTCAGAGTAGCACTTAAAAATCCCATTTCCACACAGTCTTCAAACCATACTGTGAAATATCATGGTATTTTTCCTCTTGGTGTAATAGTTTACTAAAAGGAAACAGAGGCCAAAGTGCTGAATCAGTATGGTAGGTATGGGATTGGTATTACAGTGAAATATTAAAAATTATTTCTTTATCAGCAACATTTTGTTTTATTTTTACTTTTGGTGTCAGATTTATCTGGCTGGAAGACTGAACATTTTGAATTCCCTCTGTAAGTGAACAGACCACCTCTGAGCTCTCAAGGAGATGTGGCTTTTGGAAGGCTTTAAGTCTTGGAGACCATCTGCCAGAAAGCAGTCTCAACATAGGTGAATTGGCAAAGAATCAGGCAGATGTTGAAAAGTTAACAAAAAACAACTTGTGTCTGTGAAACTCCCTTAATTTGATGAATAAGCAAAATCCAGTGACCCCCCAAATCTAATCACTTGCTTTGTCATCAGCCCTTTCTATGCACAAGTGATTTTGTGATGAGTTTGAGAGCACTATGTAAAAGAGAAAATCAGCTCATTCCATGCCCTTGCTAGGTAGGTGGAAGAGCACGTTGTTCTGGTACATGTGTGATATGGAAATAAATTCTCTCAGCCTCCTGGCCAGAACCAGGCTCTAACCACACCTTTTACAACCAGGACTGCACACTTTCATTGCTTGGTGTGAATGTGTCAAGGAAAAAATGACTGTGAAGTCTCCCAAACAGCCAGTACATCTGGCTTTTATCCTTCTCATTGCCTCACTCAGGAAGGAATATGGTTATTTTTAAATCTAAAGTCCTTGTGTGGAGCCAAATAAACATAGTTCTACAGCTGGTTCAGAGATGATAAGAACAGATTTTAAATGCTCTGAATTGTATAAACTTTTTCTCATCTGCTGAGTCCTTTCCCCAAAAGAATCAAAGGCCTCATTTATTCTTCAAGCACTCTTTGCAGCTTTGGTCACCCTACAAAAGCCTCAAAAAACGCCCCCCAAATCCAATGCCAAAATATTTCGTTTCTGTATTCTGGTACATTCTCACACACCAGAATACAAATAGCAGACACAAATATTTTTCATGAGCATCTCATCAACACGTTATGGTACAGAATATATTAATTAATTGGAACTTTTCAACCAGCTGTAACATTTAAAGAGTTAAACAATATTCCCACTATTATGATGTAGCTGAATTCTGACCAGGAATAGGAAACCAAAACTCCCCCAAATTGCCATTGATTTGTTACACAGTTCTTCCTGTTACGAGGGTTTTTTTGCATTTCATTTCTTACGCTTAATTATTTAGGTTGGGGGTGGGTTTTTGTTGCTGTTGTTTGTTTGTTTACTAGGTTTACTATTGAAAATAATGTCTTAAACCATGTTTGAGAATGAATATGTGATTTCAGTGGTCACTGCAACCACAATTACCAGGACTTTTTTGAAGGTTTTAGCAATCAAGTATCTCAATCTCTGATCCTACAGCTTCTATGGATGGTACTTCTGGAATCCACTATGCATGACTATTTACAGCTAATTACAGGTTGTAAGATTCATTTGGATATATGGTACTTCAATTTCTGTCAGCCTATTTAAAGAATGACGTTAGGATAAAAATAAATTGTATATATAGACTTGTTTAAACATATAAACAAGATTCCTTTTTCTAAGATTATTTTGTATATTTGCAAAATAAGGTTTGGTTGGTATTTCAAATGACTGAAGTATCTGAAGTTTTGCCTAATTAAGTTAAGCAAACTTTAGAGGATATTACTACTTAAATATAGAAAGCTGTAGTGATTTAACTATTACTTCTTGATCATTTTGTTAGTGTTCTGTTTTTCATCTGGTCTCAACACTGTTAGAAACTTTAGAAGGTACAATAGAGACTTCATAGTATGCTAAGTAAAGATTTTCTTTAAACACCACTTTAGCAAAGCAAACCCAGACAACTATGTTTATATTATTTAAAGGGTTGTAACATTTAATATGGGTATGGACCTGTCGAGCTGGGATTAAAAAAAACCTAAAACAAAACCAACAAAACAAAACAACACCAAGAGATGAAAGTAAAACATGCTATTAAAATTGGAAGCTCATGGTAAAAACATGAGTCCAAAGCTCAGAGCTCTGTTTGTACTTTCTATCTTTTCTTGTAGGGAAAGCACATTTCTAGTAACTTTACCACTGTTTGAAAACTCCAAATCAGAGATGATTTCTTTTGCCTGTTCAATGGTATACATATTTATATTATATATTGTAAATCCCATTAACCTGTCATTAAATAATTAGATACATCTGTATTAGACATAGCTGATGCTGGTTATCAAAATTTGCTCCTTATATTCAGCCTTTTCAAAATATTTATATTCCTCTCTTCACTTTCCTGTCCTTGTTGACTTATTGTTCATGTGTTTGTTAAATCATTCTTTCTATGTAAATCAGAAGACTAGGACTTTTATTTTCATGTCACATATTATTCTTTCTGGTTATCATCAGTGGTCCCAGTTATTTAAGTGAAAACTGGTAAGATCTTTTTGGGAAAGGAGTGAAAAAAAACAGTGAGGTTTTGTAACTGCAGGAAAACAGCTAAAGGATATTATTTTTTCCTTTGTTTGAACAGGTTATTAATTTTTGAAATTCTAACAATCAAATTCTCAGCCCAATTTGAACCCCTTTCTGCTATTCTAATCGTTCACAGGATGCATGAATTCAACTGAAGGAGCAAGTGGAATTTTTTTTTCTTCTCACCCAAACTTGCTCCCCATCTGGTATTAATCCTGGACTCCCAGCCTCTGCCACACCGTTTTGGCCCCAGGCCAGGATAAACCTTTTTTTCCTCTTCCCTAATGTCCCCTGCTACTCCCTCTCCTGTTGGGAGTACAAGGCCTACAGTATCGTGCACTCGACTATCAAAGCATGGTAATGGAAGAGAAATCCTTGTCTTACTCAGGCGAAGCTGTTTTGCCCTTACACAACTTTCTTGTGTAAAAATGTTCATGAGATTCACAGAAATAGTTACCATCACCTACCACATTCTCTTACCGTTACCGTTTCATACTGCAACTTTCATTGAGAACATCAAAGTGAGCACCAAAATAATTTTATTTTTCTTTGAAGCAGCAATGAGCAAAATGATGAGTTCCTTGGATTCCTTCTGATCCTGTGAATGCTGTATGGCAAGCCCAGGAGTTCATACACAGAAATTTTTGGATATTGTCAGGCCTGATTTTAAGTGGGAAATACAGTAGATATATGGAGACTGTGGTCTGGATAGATGAGGCACCTGCTTTAGTCAAGGTGATTGTTCTTAAGAACAACAAAAGAGTGATCAGTACATTAAAAAGCTTTGCGTAACTCTTGAGATAGTGCAAGTGAAAGAGCCTTTTTAAAAGACTAAAAGTTTATTATTGTCAAACACTGTGAAACCCATGGAGAGCTGAATACTCTCATCAAACAGAAATCCCAAACTCCATCCAAGAGGTAACTGGATTATTCTACAGATTCCTGGCAGGAAAAAAGGAAATATTTCTACGACAAGTCAGTTTTTTCAGTGAAAATCTGCTTGATGTTGCTCAGAGATTTGGAATGTGAAAGAAAGTGATGGAAGAAGAGGTTAGTTATGAGAATCTGCATGAAACACTCAGAAAGATGTAATGCAATTCATTAAATGGATCAATCTGACACATGTATGGTCTTTATTTATACATGACTATCTATTATACTGGAGTTTTTCCAAATATCTCTCTGTTGTGGATACATATACTCCTTGTGCTCATTTTCTTCTCATGCTTCATAAATTCCTTGCTCTTTTAAATCTACATGTCTCTTGTACAATCTTAGTTAGTGCTACAGTCCAAATGACTGTGTGATATGAAATGAGAAGTTATATCCTGTATATGAGTTAGTAGCACTTCCTCCTACTGCCTTCCTCAAACACACACTATTCTGTGGCCAGTGGCAACCTATAAAGTATTTTCAGTCTTCCATTGCTTGTATAGCGTGTTTTAGAAAACATAACAAAAAAGAGTGCTTACAGCAATGTTTTCCTGTTGCTGACGAGTGGTAAAATACCAGCCCTGCATCCCTGGCAATGTTTCCATTTGCATTATATGTGCAAATTTAACTAAAGAGGGCTCCAATCCGGGAGACTCTGAAAGTAGAGTCTGAGCCTCATTCATTTCTCTGTCATCTGGGCAGTCATTTCCAAGCTGCAGCCTACACAGCAATGAAGAGAATCTTTGTCAAGCCAGCTGGCTCCACCTGCATGCCTGCTTTTGCTGCTAGAAAAAGCATGTCTCAAAGGGATAAGTCATTTCACTTTCAAACATTTTTTTCTTCATGGATTTAAATGTGTTTACATTTCCTTGTCCAACTGCTGATTCTGTATCCTTGCTGGTTTTCTCATCTGTGGCTCATAGATGTTGTTCATATTTATAGCTTGTGGACAACAACATCATAAAGCTTTATACTCTAGACATTCCTTGGCAGAGCTTTTCCGACAGGTGACTTTTCCATTAGGGGATTTTTCTTCCTTTTGGCTCCACTCCTAGTCTCTCCACACAGTCCATCTGAATGCTGGGACTGTGCTTCAGACAGACTCCTACAAAATCTCCAGATTTGTGCTCATTTTTATCAGTGAGATATTTGTAAACATAACAATGTTTTCTAACGTAAACTTACAGTAGAGTTCACACATTTCTTTAGTGAGATTGAAGGGAAGCGTTAAGTGAAATTTAATGTGAATGTATGTGAGAGAGATTAGAGAGGAACTAAATCTTTCTGTGAAATTGTGCTTTTATATTACACAGAGACTCAAAAATTGGATTCCAGTCAGTTCCAAAATTAGCACTTGGTTTCTTTTAAAAAAAGTCCCACGTGGCAAAATGAAAGTTTTGAAATTCTGGTACTTGCCTGAAATTATGACTGATATGAAAGTCTTTTTTTTTTTTTTTTTTTTTTTTTTTACTGCCTCAGACCATAAAGTTTTGGAGTTTATTTTACTGGATTAAATACACTGTTGAAATCCATTTTGTCTTGGCGGAGAAGTCCTCAGCTAGTCAGCTTCACAGGATGTGATGTTCTGAAGATTTTTACTATTCCACAGAAATAAACTAATCTGTAAACAGAATTCTTAAGCCATACAAGTACAAAACTGACATATTTTGGCTTTCTTTCTTCTGGAGGATGACCAGAAAGCTGCTTTAGAGCAATGGTTAGGGCACTCAGATGGGATGATGCAAGCAGTTTCTTATCCCAGATTCCTAGTCATCTAGTTCGTATGTTTAATGTCCATAACCCTGGGATAGGTGTTTACTTGGATGCCTGTCCAAGGGTAAGAAGTGATTGTCTTTCTACTTTCCATCTGAAAATATTTTCTAGACCAATGTTATTCAGAAACTGATAGCTCTGAGAAGAGATGAGAATGAATCCTTGATGCATCCCCAGTTTCTGAGAGAAAGAATATGAAGCATTTTTGTTGTTGCAAAATTCTTGGCTACAGAAGCCTCCAGAAGTCAATAATAGTTATAAAATCCAGAAAGAATGTGATATTCACAGAGTAAGTTCTAAAATAGACAGTAAGGCTGGAATACAGTATGAAAACCACTGCTTGTTCACAGTATGTTCTTATATGAAAACAACTAAGTTTCATTAATCTCACTCATTCACGAGTATGTCTCTTCCATTGTAGTTTATGAATGCAATACACAACCCAGTTATTGAGATATTTGTGCTCAATATTTCATATTGAGATATGAATATGTTGGTTAAATTTAATAGGAACTAAGCAGAATGTGAAGAGAGACCACTAGTTTGTGAATGCTTTTGGACTGGAACGAAATAATGGCCAAGTTATTACCATGAAGACTTTACTGCTTGTCTTTAGCCACCTAAGAGATTTCTTTCTCCACTCAGCATTCTGAGCATCAGGGAACCAGCAAAGCTAAAGACCTGCAGCACTTACAAAAGAGGGAACTTAACAGATACCTAATCAGATGGAATAAAAAGTATTTCTTCTGATATCAGAAACTGTTAGACATGCTTGGTCTGTGTCTAAGGAATGGCAGATTATAGGTATTTTTGATATGGATGCAGTATTTGAATTTTGTAATTAAAGTAACTAAATTCTCTGTTATTTCTTTAATGTGAAAGAATATTTTGATGTGAGAAAGCTCTCTTGGCAATTAATTCACTTTTGGTCACAGACTATTCTAAGGAAGAAGTGCCAAGAAAAATTGTTTTTGTTGGTAAGCAATAATGATATACAGAGTACTATGGCCAAAAGCCCATTCTAGAAGTGTGAAAATCATGTCACTGTTCCCCAGGACAGGTGAAAGCATTACTGGAAAAGACCCAGAGAGTGATACAATTATCCTTGTGATCCCAAGAGAAGTGTTACCTCGTTTTTGGGAAAAAAAAAGTGCTGTCAGACAGAGTAATTTAAATCAAATAATCCCTGGTCCAGTGAAAATCTGAAGCAAACCTCAATTAACAGTCAAAGTACCCCAGATACCCTGTTTTCAGATTCTCCAGTCTGACTCAGCCAGAATTGAAGAAAAAGGCTAATGATTTTTTCCAGTCTACCTCTGTAGAGACAAAAAGCTTCATTTGCCTCCTTATTCTTAATCAAATGGAAGCCATATTACAACCATTGAAAAGATCGTTCAAAAAGCTGAAAGCATTTTAGTCTTCTACTTGTTAATTCAAGTGAAACATGCTTTAGGTCCTTCTTAGGAAGAGAAAATTGTACCTCAGCACTCCTCATAACAACTGCTAATTGTTACAGGGTTATCTGTTAGATATGGCTTTATACAGATTTTTCTACATATACTGTACTGCTACTTCATAAAGAACATAGCTATATCACTGTCTGGATTCTGCTTCTAATTCATTCAAGTACAACTGAAGTCACAATTTAGTTATACTTGCACTTGAAGCTGAATATGACATGGCAGATAAAAGTCCCCTATCTAAATATTATTTGTTTTTTGTAACCTGCCACTCCAGCTCGTAAGCTAATTGTTATTGCAATGATAGGAGTGCTGCAGGAATTCACTGCCAAAGTTAATTTGATTTGTGTTTTAATAAACTAAATCTTGTTGTCATCAATAGTGCTGACATAGGAGTTTGACAGACGAAACAAAAATGTGGGTGTGTTTGTGGATACACTCTGAAATCCACTTGTGGCATACAAAAGCAAATGAGAATCCTCTCTGGCACTATTATCTGAATACCTCTCCACTTCTGTGTGAGGTGAAGGCTGTGCAGATGGTTTGGTGTAACTCACTCAACAGAATGATTCCAAGACAGGAGGATAAATCCCATGCTTCTTGAAACTTCACCCTTTTGTTTTTGCATTGTGCTGCAGGGATTTGCTACCTGGAATACGTTATTCCTTAGGATTTTAACAACTTAGTCTAATAAGTCGCCATCTTTTTCCATCAAGCATATAGCTTTGCTTCTTCAGAGGGCCCTTCAGAGAACACTCTGTAACATAGTGATTGCACCTGTATTTGAGAGAGCTGCAATACAGGTCTTACAACATCACTGACAGATCACATTTGTAAATTTTTGTATGTGCCAGCTTTATAACAGACATCTAATGAAAGCACAAATGAAAGTGAAGAGCTACCATGAGAAGGCAATAACTACCTGCATTAGCAGATGTGTTTGAATTCTTTGTGAGAGGTATAATTTTTAAAGAGGCATAACTGGAGATGAAATTAATTTGTCACAGTCTCTTTTTTCACTCTTTCAAAAAAACTGTTGTTCTTTTATCTGTCTTGGCAGAATTCACCCAGCTGTTTTCTTGTGTATTTTAGAGAAAAGGACAGTGTTTTCCAGCTATGGCTAAAGAGAACAATCTTCTGCTGGTATTTTTATAGGTGTATAGCCTCACAAAATGTATGACGGTGTGCTTTCAAAGTTTACCTCAAACTTGGTATTATGATTCAGCAGTGATACATCTATATCTCTCATGCAAACTGAGGAATTGAACAGTAGGAGATTTTTTTTCAGGAACTTGGGATTTTGAATGAGATCCTCACATTTTTCAGAAAGTTCTGAGATCCACTCTGAGCAAAAGAGCAGCTTTCATAATGAGTCTCTTTTTTACTAGTCAGAGTTCTGCCACATTTACTGCTTTGAAGTGTTTTCTCTGCAGGTAGTGTCATTAAAAGCAATGAGAGAGACAACTAGAACCTTAAAAAGAGAAGGGAAAACTTACTGCATTTTTTAGCATGATAGACTGAGAGTTCAGACAAGCTGGTTTAATATTTGCCATCAATCCTGTAATGTAATGTATTATACAGCTCAGCACTTCTAATTTTGTGCCTTTCTCTAGGCATGTTTTTATACTCCCTAACCCCACCACAGCATGTGTCTGCTTGACGATTTTAAGTATTTCTATTGCTTCATAAGGTATTGCTCTAAACTGAGTTTACAGCAAGAACTGAGGCACAGAGAAAGTGGCATTACATAGAACTATAACTAGTACAGTTATGGGTTCCAGGTAATTCAGGTAGGCTGATTCTATTTTTTTTTTCCCCTCACATGGACATCCAGTAGCCATTGAGATCACCTTAGGTATGCCACTTTACCTCCTTTTGACACTTTAAAGGTTCTCCCATGGGTCCTGCACCTGTCATGTTCAGAAAGCACAATAATAATCATAATAATACTTCAAGTGATCTCAAGTGGCACTGGGCACCAAGCTGTATACAGCTGAACTAAGGCCTAACAGTCTATGTCTAATCCTTGCATCCAAACTCCCAGGATCAATCAATAGCCAATCGATATAATTAGTGACATTTAGGATTGCAATTCATCTTCTAAATCAGTAATACAGAGTTTGAGCTATGAGATGAGAGAGTGAGAAATAGAGAGGTGTTTAAAAGGGCATGAGTGTCTATAATGAGTGATGGAGGAAAAACAGGAGATCTTTCTGTTACAGAGATGATGGAGAGCTTGAAGGAACAAGTCACAAAGCTGTGCAAGACACAGGTCCTTTCTGTTCCCAAATTTTCTTACTTGATTTTTGTAATCTTTGTCTGAGTGACCCACTGGTCCACTCAGGATCTGTATTTAACGACTCATAGTCCCTCAAAACTGTATTATATATATATTAGACAAATATTCATACATATGACCAGGTAAATTCTTCATGTTGCTCTTGTGAAAAACTGTCTCACAAGTAGTCCTGGTAAGGGCGACAGCAGACATTGTACATGAAACACATCACGACAAGTATGCAAATAATGTAATCAGGCTCAGCCAATATAGTGTCCCATTACCAACCTGATCTGGCATCTTTACTGTCACACATGACTCAATACTTCTGGACTTGTCAGCAAAAAATAAATCATGGGCTGAAAAATCTAATGCTATTTCTCAGTAATGTCAAGGGTATTTGTACAAAAATGGCTTCAGATCTGATTGATTAAGATCTCTTTTTGTCTCAAGAGGACGACTGGAGCACATACATTTTATTTTACTTTTTTTTTCCCCTCCAAAACACTCATTTATGGAAGAACATGTTTCAGCCCCTAAATGATGATTCTATGCTTGTCAGTTTTAGATTGCAGCACTAGTTACGTTAATGATTTCTGAGGTGATGTTGATGCCTCTGAGGCTGCCTGGCAGAACTGCCAGCATAAAACTAATGAGTATCCCTGCCTGACCCTGAACTGTTAGGACATGAAGGGGGGTGTGGGAAATAAATTAGAGACCTGGGTTTGTGAAAGAAATATCTGTAAAGGCACTTAATGGACTCCAGAATAGAAAATTAATCACCCATAATAATTAGGGTTTGTAAGAATATCTGATTTAATTCCATTTATAAATATTTTCCACCCAATGATAAATGAACTCTTGAATAGCTTGCAAGCAGAATCTGAATCTGATATAAACTTTAGAAGGGCACAGAGAGGTATTAGTTCATAGCAGCATTTATCTGCTGTATTCATTTTACACCTAAAAAGCTTCACATGGTCTTTGGGTACAAAATGATGTGACGCAGCTGTAAAGTGACTGTTGGAACATAGATAACCTGGAAGTATTTGATATAATCAAAGTGAAAAATGGTGAATTAAACAGCATTAGTGTGAAGCAGCCTATTATTAAATTATTAGGAAGTTAAAGCCATTGTAGTTTATTTTTTCTAATTCCTCAGACTCTCAAGCGGTATTTAGCATTTCACAGGTCAGGAATACGTTGATTTTTTTCTTCTTAATACAGTCATTAATCCTCTGCTCTTCTACTGAAGAGAAGTTACAATCTTTTAAAGCTATCACAATATTTATCTTAGAAGTAATTAACAGGAAAACAAAGAGTAGCCATTAAATCTCTAGTCTGTTTTAGCTTTTGAATGCACAGATGAATGGGAAAACTTTTTTATAATTTGTGTCATAACTTTTAGAAATTCAATGCAGTATGTTGTGCAGAAAGTGAAACTGCATGGTCGTACTCACTCCTTCTGATGCTAGTCTGTGCAAACGTGAAATGCTTCTGGAAGAAAGCTGGTAGTGTTACTCCAAAGATGGATATAAATAAACAATAATACAAATAGTATAAATTCATATCTCCTGGGCAGGATTTCAGAGTCTGACACTTCTCTACTGATCTTGTGTAATTCTTCAGAGCTGCACATTCATACTAAATGGAGTAGAGCATGCATCGTATTTTATCATAGAATCGTAAAATGCACTAGGTTGGAAAGGATCTGCCTCTATTTGAGGGATGCAAAAGTGGAAAAATGAAAGTGAGGATATGTGTGGCAAAATTATATATTATTAAAATATAGATTGGAAATCAAGCAAATGTATTTTTTTAAAAATCAGCAGCTTAAAACTTACATAATACCTGGATACTCAGTCATAATAGCACTGAGCAAACACAAATTCAAGAAACGATATGTGAGTATCGTGGTGACAGAACAGTAATTTTTTTTTAATTGGAGTGAGAACAAAGAGAAAAAAAAGTCAACATTTTCTATGACAGAATATTGTGAAAATTATAAGGGTTATTTTGGGTTTGACTTCTTTAATTTATCATATTTCCTGTATTTTTGTAGTTTTCTTCTGAAAGAAAAAACTGAGATCTATCCCTTCATTCCAGTTTGCCAAGAAATTTAATTCTAGCCAAAATGGTTGCATTAAAAGTTCTGCAATTATCCAAGTGTTAGAAATTATGCAGTGAAAAAAGCCTGAGAAATTTAAAAAATATATCCCTCATTCAATCATAATTTGTTTTACCTATCAGATATGTTACAGTAAAATTACAAATGTTCCTTATTTTAAAATAATTATGAAGATAAGAATACTTCAAAAAATGTGTAGGTTTTTTTCAGTTAAAAGTAAAAGGCCAATATTCACTTCTCTGGCTTTTGTCAATCCTTCATTTGAGCTGAGAGGAAAAAAATATGTGTAGTTTTTTCAGTTAAAAGTAAAAGGCTAATATTCACTTCTCTGGCTTTGTGAATCCTTCATTTGAGCTGAGAGGAAAAAAATTGCTAAAGACAGTCATTTTTTGAGGTCAATCTGTACTGAACATTTTAAGGAATGCATCTTTTTGTTACATTATTTTTTTCTAGTGTGTGTGTTAGTGTGTCTTTATTCAAACAGTTAAGTAGAGGTAAGTGTAAGCTCACATGATATCTTTCTTTTGTGAAACGCATTTGTATCTGAGCAGCGTTTCAGGAGTTATCAAAGCCTAACAAAAGTGATGTGGAAGAGATGTTTAAACTACACAGTGGTAAGGCAAGCAGTAGGAAAGTGAATTGTTCTCAGTGGAATGGGGATTTGAATAAGTAGAAAGTTTGAAGGTTTTAAGGTTAAATTTGGAGACAATTAAAAAGTAAGATGCTGATTCACAGTTTGTAAGTTTTACAATTGACATCAGTAC
This sequence comes from Indicator maculatus, assembly GCA_013399975.1. Lineage (NCBI taxonomy): Eukaryota > Metazoa > Chordata > Aves > Piciformes > Indicatoridae > Indicator > Indicator maculatus. The sequence continues at coordinate 55,237 of VXBD01006616.1, forward strand.
ATGCAAACTTTTGAAAGACTGTTTAACAAGCTAATACTTCTGGAAGAGAAGACTCTTATAGAAAAAGTGACTGGAATCATAGGGAAAGTATATGGAAAGTTAGACCCAAATTTATCTTACATTTTTCTATATATAAATTTGCCATCTGGTACCAAGTAGTTGATCATTTGGCTTTCAACATAATCAATATATGTAGTAGATAGTTTGAAATAACAGTTCATTCCAAGTATCTGGATATGTGAGATTATTCTCTCTGAAAGTACCTTTTGGAAGTTTTCCACAAAGAAAATTTAGGTGACTTGCTGATGATACAAAACTGTGAGGAGCATCTGAAGGACCAGAAGGACCTTGTCAGGCTGGAGAAACCTTATGATGCTCAGTAAAGGGAAGTGCCAACTGCTACACCTGTGAGGGAGCAAACCCAGGCATCAGTACATGCTGGGTGCCAACCAGTTGGAAAGCAGCTTGGCAGGTCCTATAGCTCCTGGTGAGCACCAAACTGAACCTGAGGAAGCAATAGGAGAAATGTTTTTTAAGGTCAAAGGTTTTAAAAAATGTTTTCAATTTTATCTTCAGTGCCAAAAGTTCCTGTTATATTGAGGCCTCCTCTTTCCATCAGCTACTGAAGAATTAATTACCAATACACATACATTTAGATATGTGATGATTTACTTGTGATTTTTCATACTCTGCCAAGATTACTTTGGAGTCCTTACCCAGTCCTGTCACACTTGAATGCAGCCATCTGTAAGATTACATGAAGGAAATAGAGTCTTAGCAGAGTAAAGAAACACAGCACAAAGATTGTCCTACCTAAAAAGCAATTCCAACAGTGAAGTTGGTAACTCTCTGAATGAATAAAGGCAGCTTACCCTGAATTTCAGTTGCTTCAAGTCTTCTTTATATAACAATAAATCACTGTTTATGCTTTAGGTTGACAGATGAACAAAAGTGTGAAAAAGTTTTGTGCAGTAGGAAAAGTTTGTTGTCTTGCATGAAGAAGATTCCTTGGAAATGCAATCCTGACAGAAATGAATGTAAGAAATCTTGTACAATACATACTGTATCTTTGAATATCCCTACAGGAAATTTCTATTATATAAACCCAGTAAGATTCTATATTCATTTTATGATGTCATGTAGACCAGAAGATTAAGCTTTTTAATTTTTTGTTTTGTTCTGAGCTATATTGTTAAGAAAGAATCTTTTTCAAATTGTCAAAAGGTACTTACAAAGTCCTCTAGAAAAACCATCAAAGTAATAGAACTGCACTATGAGAGGTCAGTTTGCAGTATTTAAACTTTCTTTATTGCTTTTCAAATGTATCTATTAACAATGACTAGAATGAATACATTATTTTAAAAAATAAAATAAAAATATATACCTGCACACTAAACCCCAGACATCATTGACAGAAATAGCATTTGATAACATTGGCAAGGTTAGATATTAAATAACATCGAGAACCAAGAACTTGTGCCAGACAAGTTATACTAAAATTAATAACAAATTTAACAAGAGAATTCCTGAGAACATTTTACACTGCATAGGTCATTCTGAAACAGTAGATGTATATCAGTTTTTGTCTGATGGATTAATTGCATACACTGGATTTACACATTTATGATATGGTATTATGGTTCCTTATCATCTTCATCTCTCCTCAGTGCTGAGTCTGTGCAATAACACTGGTTCTTACTGAGGCTTTTTGTATCTAGACACCTCAGATGTATGCTCAGGGATAACTCCAGAAAAGGATTTAATTACATAATCTTAGTGGCATATGCTATTAAATGTTATGTCTTTAAGGAAATTTTTCTGGTTTACTTAATGCACACAAAAGTAGGCATTGCCTGCTTTATATATATATGTGCATACTCACAGGAGACAACAGTCCTGCTCTTCCATGATCACAGTTTGAGCTTTTGATGCGTTTCCACCTCTGTGTGAGTAATGGCACTGAATACAGCAGAATAATACCTAGAGGAGCAAAAATTTGCAGACTCTCATTCTAAAACAGGGATATAATTTTTTATCTCTAACTTAATTGGGCAAAATTAATTCTGTAGTAGGAATGAATGAATGAATTCCAAGGCTAACAAAAAATGTAAGTATATTAGTAGTTAAACCATAAGGAAATTTCTTCAGTTTATACAACAGTATATATACATTTAAGTTTTTTCTTTAATTTGCACCCTTTCTGGACTGCAGTTTATTCATGTGTGAGACTTGTTATCCTTAATTAAAGATAAATAAACATTATTTGATTAACTGACATCTGTATAGCTACTTTGACACCTGTACATCTAAAAGAAATTTAGATATGTGTTGGCATGTGTTGAAAGCACAAAAGAGTGGAAAAACAACATCATGACCACTGCAGACACAGAGACTGGTTGGACATCCTGTATTCTATTCTGCTATGTCACAGGGGAAAAATGAAAAGCAGGTGAGAGCTCGATCTTCCACTGGTCAGCAGCAAAATAGCTGAAGTGCTCATGCAACTGACAAAAGAATAATGGCTTGACTACAGTACCACACTTCCACTCTGCAAAAGTGGATACAAGGTATACATATCACCCTGATTTTGTATCTAAAGTGGGGGTAAGATTTTCAACACAAAGCAGCAGGGACAGATCAACGAGTTTGTCCTCATCATGCCTAAAGGTCGCCTTTTAGTAAGACTCGCAACCTCAGCTACGCTGAGCGCTTCCCCAGGAGATTACACTTGTGATTGCAATTTCATTTTGGTGTTATACAGCTATTCTGCACTTAGTGCATTTGTCACCAGCAAGTTTAAACAATCTGTATTAGTTGCATGTAAATAAACCGTAGTATTTTTGCACCCAACTGCTTCTGCTGAATGTAGCCAGACCAACAGCAGAGAGGCTGTTTGTACATCCAGTGTTGGCCTACAGTCATGGCAATAATTGGCATGTCTATCCAGCCACCCCTGGTCCTTCTAATCTATGAAAACCAGTTACAAGACAGGGGATTCATCTCGTACCAAATTTATCCTTCACTAAATGCAATAACATGAAAACATTCTCACAGGAAATTCCATTTTTTTCCCTATCCCGACTGAATCATGTCCTAATTCCTTGGTCATTCCACTAAGCCATTGGAAGCTCCTTGATAGGTCATCGTTTCAATGTTTGGCATCAGCTTGTCGGCAAACAATCCTTTGAACTTCTGCTCAGGGGGAAGCGAAACCATTTAGAACATTTTTAAAGCTACTGAAGAAGACACAGTACTATAAAATTGAAACTTTATGTCACCTGGCCACAGGAATTGGATGGTAATGAAATTTGAGTTGGGACATATTTTTTTTTTTTCATTAACAGAGAGTGTAATAAAAGTAATTCTAAACTAATTTAATGCAAAGGGGCTTTTTGTTTATTTTTTTCTTGCCCATGTATTTCCTAGCAAGGAGGGAAACACAGAAATTTCTCTATATTCCTACTGCCCTGCAGGGTCCCCAGAAAAGCTCCTGGTAGCTTTGAATTCATTCAAAGTTATTTTATAGCTGTTATGTTGCTGCTACCTATGGTGAGATGTTACTTACACATCTTAACTGCATAAGTAAGTAAGTTACTGTAAGTAACTTACAGTTACTTGTACTGACTTTAGAATTCAGATCTGAAAAGTAGAGTGATTTGAATTTCTTCCCTTTCACACACACAGAGTTATCTTAATCCTCGGAGACTTAAAATCTGTGTTTCCAAAGTGTGTGATAACCGAATGGCAGGAGATGAGAGAGAGCATCACGGAGGACATGAAGAATGTTACAAAATATGTTATACCACAGTTTTCTCTCAAAGCAAGAACAAGGAAAATGTAATTCAGTTAAAAGTATACAAAAAGAATAAACATACAACTGATTGGATATGTGAAGAGTGAAATTACTTTTGAAATATAATGAAGTCAAGAAACCACTAAAACTTGAAAAAGTAGAACACGTTTAAATAGCATATAAAATCCAGCACTTCACAGACTACAAAAGAAAATAAGGCTTCATATTCTTCTTTAACTGTCAGCAAAAGACTCCTTAAGAATCTTCTAAACCATTTTTATTCAGCCATGGTCAAAAAATATGAGAATAAATGGACCATGTTGCCTATTCTAAGTGCTTCAGTGAAATTATCATTTGTTATTTAGGATTTCTGGCTTTGGAAATAGCTAGCACAGCAAATTTCTGTAGTTTTCTTCCTTCAAAACTCCACGTAAAAAGGTCATCAGCTATGCTGACTAAAATTAAAATAATAACACTTCCCTTATGTTACCTATTACAGAAAACACTATAATAAAACAAAATAACTTATAGTGCCCATCTCAAATAATTTCAATACATTTTGCTTAAAGATCAATATGATATGCACACAGATAACTTTCTGACCTCAGAAATGTTTTCAGGCTGGTACCTTTCAGCACACAACAGACACAGCCATGCATCAACACTTGAGTTTCATTCCAAAGCCTGTTAGAATAACTGGCAATACACCTACCACACCATAAAGATTCAGATCAATCCCATTCTCAATTTCCTCCTAATTGAAGATTTTTTAATTCATTAATTCTATGAAATCTCTGAAAATAACTACTATTAAGAAATAGTCTTTTGCATTCACTAAACTAATGTTATCAGATTTAGACTTTAATTAGAAAGACAGTATTTGTTGGTTTATTTATGTATTTTCTTAATTTTATTTTATTTTTAAAGCCAGATCTCATTAGATCAGTCATGAGTATTCAGAGGTAGTGTACTCTTCTAGAATCCTTGTCTAGACTGGGTAAGAATTCTGTGCTATGGATACACTTTAATGTTTCATAAAGCTATAGGTGACTAAGAAAGTATTCACCGTATCACCAGCTCAGCAACCTGTCCTGAAAAATCTCCAATTTCCTACTCTGCTTGGTTTCAATTGTGTTACCAGGGCCAAAAAAAAGAATTTGCCTTTAGAATTTCTTTAAGGTAGAATAGAATTGTTCTCATAAGAGTCCCTGAGCTACACTCATCTGGGAACAAACAAGAGCGGGGAAATGCTAGTCCTCACAATTATACATTACTCGCCTTGCATTTTAACCTGTCATGGCTAACTTTAATTTCATATGCATAGAACAGTTTGTGGTTTAGAAGGTGCACCTGAAAATGTCTTAGGGCATTCCATTTGGTGCTATGCTTCTAAACAAATCTGAATAAGAAAGTAGCATGAATAAAAGAATTACTCTTTCCAAAAACAACTGCAAAAGTTCCAGTGACATTCAGACTCATACTTATATTCATGATGGTCAGTTCATGGAAGTGTATGGAGACACGTTAATGTGCATGCACAGAACTTTATCTTTCATCTTGACTAACTCTGACTTCTTCCCTTCAACCTGTTCTCAATCCACCTCACTACCTGATTATCCAGACCACACTGCCTCAGCTTAGCTGCTAGGATGCTGTGGGAGATGGTCTCAAATGCCTTATTGAAATCAAGGTAAACCACATCCACTGCTCTACTATCATCTATCCACCTAGTTATGTTCTCATCAGGTTGGTCAAACATGTTGACTGATCCTAATGACCCTCTTGTCCTTGATGTGCCTAACAAGAGCTGATGAAGGAAGAGGAGAAGGAGGGTGAATCTCATGCAAGTGATAGGTGCTACCTATAAGAACTCTTTATAATACTATTAGAATTTGAAGGTTTAAGGTAATGAGAGTAACAATACGAGAAAAACAGCATGAAAATGGTAAAAAAAATTACAACCACAGAGCCTGTGGGAAAACTTTGCCTCGGTGGTCTAAGTGAGCCTAGCAAGTCCTTAGCATTGCTCAGATTGAGGCACTGAGACACACAGGAAACTGTGAAACAACTTCACTGTATAAAATATCAACAGATGCTTTGCTCCACTGTTACTGGTATCTCAGAACAACCACTTTTCAGGGATAGAAAGGAATTAGACTTGTTCAAAATTATTGACTCCATTTCAGACAAACCACCCAGACCCCAGAGATCTACAGAAGGTTTGCCTCTACATCAAACAACTCGTGGAATGTCAACAAATGGCTTGTGAGCTTACAGAGAACATGTTTCTCTCTACTTGGAGAGCCTGCTTTCTCAGTTAAATTCCAGATGATCAATTTTTTGTGTCCCAGAGGAGAAAAAAGCTCTTATTGCTAGAATCACAACAAATTATCCACAGAGCAAATGTATTATATTGCATAGGAATGTCCTTGTGCTGGCTCTGGGAAACAGAACAGTGAGAGTGACTTAGTGATATCATCTAGGAGATACTACATCTGCCTGAAAATTTCTTGGGAGAAATCTGTTTTTATTGATGCTATGTGCAAGACCTCAAGATTCACTTGCACTGCCAAGAACAGCACCTTCTACTATGTCCCAGTACACTGAGACTAATCAAAGCTGTCTGAACCTAGGAAGCTCCCTTACTACCTTCTAACCTATTTATGTATAGTGAGAAGGACCTCAGATGTCATAATGTATTGTAGATCAATCATGTGCCTGCCTCCTTCTCCCACATTCTTTTTCATACAGACATATCTTTGTGTATGTACACTGCAGGGGTGTTACACTGCAAAGTGACAATGTACATTAGGCATTGCTGAAACCAAAAAGAAGAAAGTGTTTTTCTCATGTGAAAGAAGCAACTGAAATGAAGACCGTTATAAATCCAGAATTATTTCTACATTTGAATGTTGAAGAGTAATATATGCAAAAAAACAGCCTGACAAGAGTATTTGGTGGAAACTTTTCTCTATGGATTACAGATCTGCCTGCAGAGTGAAGTAGTCATTAAGAATATGATACGAATTGTTAGAATATAACAGGCTTCAAAGTGAAGTGCACATAAAGAGGACAACAGCACATACTATCTCAGTCTGGTCAGAAGAAGCAGTATAACCCATGAAGAATTGTTTTATCTTCATGTCCTTGACTTCTTTAACTCCTTAGTCAAAACCAGGCTGTCAATGCCTTGCTACATACATATCTTCCTGTCTTTGGGGTAGATGTCTGATTTTTTTTCCAGACAGACAAGAAAGATGAGCTTCTGCAGAAACTCATATTCACGTGTATGTAAAGCATAAACACTTGTTTTATCATAAAGAACTTGATTTTGCCTACTGGAAATGCCTTGTTGTCCGTAACAATCCTTTGGAAAACAATTCTCCATTTGCAGCATAATCAACTTTTTTTTTTTTTTTTTAGCCTCTTTATGTTGTCCAATATGTATTCTGTTCCATTTCATCTTTTGATTAAGGGTATATATAATATTATATCTGCATGTTATATATCATAGTGACATCAGCAGGTCCACTGGAGAAGAAAGTGGACTTGAATTCAAACCATTTGCCTATCTCAGAAGCTAGCCATGTTCAGCATTCAGTGCTTTCCCAGAGAGCAGAGTTTACATTGGAAAAGTGCTGGTTTTTTCATATAGTGGAAAACTACTAAAAATTCTTACACATTTTTCCTGAAATTACTCTCATATTGGTGTATTTTCAGAAGAGAAGGTACATACATGTGTTGGCATGACTGCATATGAGTTCATCAACGATACACTGGTGGTTGCACATGACATCTCATGCACAGGTACTCCGAGGATTTCAAATGCAACTTTCACTACAATGAAAACATTCTCATCAAAGGCTATCATGGCTTAAATCTTGCTGTTTCTCCACAAAAAATAATATTTTCTTTTTATATGTATATAGAATCATAAAGCCTAGATCAAACTTTATCTATCAAACTTTACGAAATTCATGTTGGTAGATTAATAACCTGATTTCTTATGCAGAACTTGTTCTCATGTTCATAAAAAAGTTCCTGTCTCTATAGCAGCTGTCATTTGCTGAAATTTTTATTTCTGTGATTCAACATTCTGATAATAAATGTAGCTAGAAGTTAGGTAAATTTGTGTACAGAATGCTAGAGAGAGATCATCCCTGGCCTCCATAAAAATAAAGCTTACATATCCTCTCGCAATCCGATGATCTGGTATGCATCGTGAAATGCCATGTCCTGTGCTCTAATAACCAGCAGAGGCAAACAGACAAACTCATTTTTTTCAGGAGACAGCATTTCCAGCACGTATGCAACCCTATGTGACAGGAACAGAAGAGAAACATAGTACTGCTGAGACTGCCTCAGGTAGTCTGTGAAATGGATTGCTGTGAAAGTCTGCACTCTCGCTCATCATCTACTCATCAGGGACTAGCATGGGAGTCTCAGTGAGAGAAGGATGATTAGAAGATGCAATTCGCTTTCCCAGTTCAGGCTTTGACAGGTTACACGTGTCTTAAACTATTTTTTCTGAGTGGCCAGGCCAAAGATGTTTTGCTGATACTATTTGTGGATTTTTTTAAAGGGATTGTCTTCACCCCTAAATTGAAATAAAATGTGTAGGAATTGTATAAAGAATCTCAGATGCAGTTACCCCTTTTACTGTTACTGAATTTATAAACATAGTTTATAAATTATGGGAGAATAGAAAGTTTCAGGCAGAAGTATTTGCCACTAAGTATTTCTGATTATTACTGTGTTTTTCAGTCCCATTTTCAGTTTTCAGTTCCATTTGAAGCAGTATTTATCAGGAATATAGAATATTGTTGCCTCATAAGAGATACTATTTAATTGAGAAAAAAAAAATCTTTAATACTGCAGACGTTGTTGTATTAATCATATCCTTGAAATTCTTTCCATCCTGGATTTCTATCTCAGTCCCAG